>JAJPUD010027409.1:460-15585 GCA_023553655.1 Myrmecobius fasciatus | reverse complement strand
GCGAGATGCAGGTCCGCTGCAAACGGCGGGGGTGGGGCGTGGGGCGTGCCAGAGGGCAGTGGGTTGCAGGTCCACTGCACCTGGTGGTGGTGGGATGCAGGTCCGCTCCTTGAGGCGAGTGAGGAAGGAGGTGTGGCGGGGTGCAGATTCGCTTTACAGGAGACGGCGGGACCGGACCAAGGGTAGAAGGAATTCCGCACAAGAACGCCACATGCGCCCTTCTGCTCCAGGCTACTGCGCTCTGACTCTGAGCCTTGCAGTCTGCCTTCTGGATTTGTAGAA
The DNA here is from genome assembly GCA_023553655.1 of Myrmecobius fasciatus. Classification (NCBI taxonomy): domain Eukaryota; kingdom Metazoa; phylum Chordata; class Mammalia; order Dasyuromorphia; family Myrmecobiidae; genus Myrmecobius; species Myrmecobius fasciatus. The sequence goes on along the minus strand of JAJPUD010027409.1, from coordinate 15,303 downwards.
GCCGTGAGGCGTCTGGGGGCTCCTCCAGCGCAGACTCACTGATGCCGGAAGTCCCCGCCCCTCCCGCCCACCCCAGGCTGCTACCAGTCCCCGGCCCTGCCCCCACCCCTCACCCCCCTACTAGATGGAGCCACTGATCTCACAGCTCCCCAGCCACCTCACCCTACCCCTTCCCATAAGCACTCCCTCTCCTATTCTCCCTGGCTCTTCCAGACCTGACAGTATCCCTTCTCCAATGACATCTCTTCAGAGAATCATCCTCTTTAGCCTCTCAGTATCTCCCATTCTCTCAGGATTGTCCTAGTTAAGTTCGGTTTTTTGTTTTTGTTTTTTAAAGATCCCTGATGCCCAACAGACATTTTATATCAACCAAGAAATGATTTTCCAAAAAAACTCCCTTCCGACTCATCCAGCTCAGGATTCTAGATTGCATATTTCCACCAAGTCCCGATATTCCAGGTCCTAAATCAAATCTCTGTTTAGGAATTCTGGTTTCACAATCCAGTTCTTATAGTTCCATTCTAAGGTGGCACTTATTGCCAGGCTGGGGAATTTAGTTTTCTAAGGAATTTCTAAAAAAACAGAAACAAATGTTGTCTCCTTTTATCAGTCTTTATTATATATAACCTTGCTGTAATGCTTCCAATTACTAAATTTTCATTATTACAAATACTACTACCAGTAGGCATCTTTAACAATGAAGCTGTTACAGAGGATGCCATCTTTTTTTTTTTCTCTACAGACATTTGGGGTGTGTAAGTTTTGGTGGTGTCCAGTAAAGCCATTGTATTTTCACTAACTGTGGCTACGGATGGCAGATTTTTTTCTTCTTCTACACATTCTATCCTGACAGTCAAATCTGAATTTAAGTTTAACTTTAGAAAGTTAATCTATCTTCTTGTTTTTTAAATGACCTACAGCAGGTCAATATTTGAGACAACTAAGAATATCTCTTTGCCTTTCATGACATTTTACATTCTGTCCCATTCGCAGCCAATGATTTATATTTTCAGAGAATAACTCCCACTAAAACATGATTTTCTGCCCTTTGGACTCTCCCTACTTAGTCCTCTGATATATCTTCTCCCAAGTGCTCAGCTGCCTCCTTCAATCCCTTGACCAAAAGTGTACCAGACTTTGTGTTAAAATCCTCCTGTTCCTGACAATGTCTGCTCTCAGCCTCTGAACATCTCCCGCTCCCCCTCTTCTAGTCCATCCCTACACTGACGTTAAGGATTCTACGATCCAATCAAGCTGAGGATTGTGGGTTCGAAGTTTACATTAAGTCCACAATGTCTTGGGTCCATGGTCTCATATTCTGAATTCACTTTCCTTTCCACATTAGTACTTTCAGAGGCAAGATTTAACTCCTAGCTCAGAAAAAAATGTATCTCTGCTCAAAATTACTTCCAACATTCCCATGTTGAATATTCCCTGGAACTCTAAATTTTTGGTGTTCTGGGGACCATCAGGAAGATGACATTTTTTTTTCTACTAAAGTGATATTATGTCACGTTGGGGCAGGTTTTTTTTAAATGTTTGACGAATTGGATTATTTTCACAATATATATGAGACATGCCCATATGATAATTTCAAAATAGAAGTTTTTCCCCTAATAAATTCCCTAAATTTAGTTCCTTTTATTTTTGTCAAAAACTTTTTGGGAATTATTCTTATTAATAGTAATAGAGCAGTTTTTGTTTAAGAAAGAAGTAATGAAACCATAGTCATTAGGTGTGTGCAGGTGATATAAGTTTTTTTTAACTAGTCAAAAAACTGACAGCAATTTTTAGCGTGATTAAAGAAGGAAGATTTTCTTGTTGTTTTTGCTTGTTTTAGCTTTTTTCATATACATCACTAATAGCAAATATTATATTGAAATAAATGAATATTCTCTAAAATAAATTTATTTTGTTTTTTAAATTAGTTAAAAATAGGCAATATTTGGATCCACAGAGTATATACATGAAAATAAACACCTGTGAATTATTTTACACCCTGATTGTCATTCCCCAGCACAGGATGTCTGCTCTTTAAAACCCTTCTATCTTTAGCATATACCATTTTCCAACACATTGCAAAGTGTAACTTTTGCTCTCCTAAGCCCTCTCTGAACTCTGAGATCCCCTCTTCTCTGGGCACTGCTACCTCTCTCATTCTTGTTTGTATGACATCTCCCAGGTCTGACATTCTACATGTGTAAATCCTCCTTTCCCATATCTCTTGTTTCTCTAAAGTTTTCACTGGAAATTTGCTCCTTAAGAGTCAGTACTTATCCCCTAAGTAGTAAATTTTGTATTCTCAGCTTCAGGACACCTCCACAATGGATGCTGGAAAGGTTCTGGAAGCATTGAGAGTTAAGATTGCAAGGGACTGATATTTAGGGTTCTAAAGCCGAGCTCCCCAAGGATGTATAAGGATTTATTCTTTTTTTAATAACAGCTTTTTTATTTTCAAAATACATGTGAAGATAGTTTTCAACATTCAGCCTTGAAAAACCTTGTGTTCCAAATTTTTTCTCCCTCCCTTCCCTCCACCCCCTCCCTAGACAGCTAGTAAGCCAATATATATTAAACATGTTCTTCTATACATTTCCACAATAACCATACTTCACCAAAAAAAAATCAGACTAAAAAGGAACAAAGATGAGAAAGGAAACAAAAAGCAAAGAAACAACAAAGTTGAAAATATTGTGATGTGATCCACAGTCAGTCCCCATCGTCCAATTTTTAGATGCGCATGTCTCTTTCCATCACAAGTCCATTGGAATTGCCTGGAATCATCTCATTGTTGACAAGAGCCCTGTCCATCAGAACTGATCATCACATATTCTTGTTGTTGCTGTGTACAATGTTCTCTTGGTTCTGCTCACTTCATTTATCATAAGTTCATGTAAGTCTCTCCAGGCCTTTTTGAACTCATCCTGCTGATTTTTTTTTAATTAAAACTTTTTATTTACAAAACATGAATGGGTAATTTTTCAGCATTGATCCTCGCAAAGCCTTCTGTCCCAAATTATCCCCTCCTTACTCCCACCCCTTTCCCTAGATGGCAGGTAGTCCAAAAATGTCAAATATGTTAAATCCAATATATGTATACATATTTATACAGTTGTCTTGCTACACAAGAAAAATTGGATCAAAAAGGAAAAAAAATCCTGAAAATAGAAAGCAAAATGCAAACAAACAACAACAGAGATAATAAGGAGGCTATGTTGTAATCCATACTCAGTTCCCATGGTCCTCTCTCTGGGTGTAGATGGCTCTCTTTATCACTGAACAATTGAAACTGGTTTGAATCATCTCATTGTTGAAGAGAGCCACATGCATCAGAATTGATCATTGTATAATCTTATTGTTGCCATGTATAATGATCTCCTGGTTCTGCTCATTTCACTTGCCATCAGTTCATGTAAGTCACTCCAGGCCTCTCTAAATCATCCTGCTGATTGTTTCTTATAGAACAATAATATTCCATATCATTCATATACTATAATTTATTCAGCCATTCTCAAATTGATGGGCATCCATTCAGTTTCCTGCCACTACAAAAAGGGCTACCACAAACATGTGAGTCCCTTTCCTTCCTTTAAGTTCTCTTTGGGATATAGGCCCAGTAGAAACCCTTCTGGGTCAAAGGGTGTGCACAGTTTGATAGCTTTTTGAGCATAGCTCCAAATTGCTCTCCAGAATGGTTGGATCCGTTCACAGTTCCACCAACAATGCATCAGTGTCCCAGTTTTCACACACCCCCTCGAATATTCATCATTATTTTTTCCAGTCATATTGGCCAATCTGACAGGTGTGTAGTGGTATCTCAGAGTTGGCTTAATTTGTATTTCTCTGATCAATAGTGATTTGGACCACCTTTTCATATGACTAGAAATAGTTTCAATTTCTTCATCTGAAAATTGTTCATATCCTTTGACCATTTATCAATCAATGAATGGCTTGAATTCTTACAAATTTGAGTCAATTATCTCTATATTTTAGAAATGAGGCCTTTATCATATATTTTGAATGCAAAATGTTTTTCCAGTTTATTGCTTTCCTTCTAATCTTATCTGCATTAGTTTTGTTTGTACAAAAACTTTTTAACTTAATATAATCAAAATTATCTATTTTGTGTTTAATAGTAATCTCTAGTTCTTCTGTGGTAACAAATTCCTTCTTCCTCCACAGATCTGAGAGGTAAACTATTCCATGTTCTTTTATTTAGTTTATAATATCATTCTTTATGTCTAGATCATGATGCCATTTAGACCTTATCTTGGTATGTGGTGTTAGGTGTGAATCAATGCCTAGTTCCTGCCATTCTAGTTTCCAATTATCCTAGCAATTTTTGTTAAATAGTTTGTTTTTTTTCCCTGAAGCTGGGGTCTTTGAGTTTATCAAACACTAGATTACTATTGTCATTGACTATTGCGTGTTGTGAGCCTAAACTATTCCACTGATTGACTACTCTTATTTATTAGCCTGTAACCAAATGTTTTTGATGATTGCTGCTTTAAAATATAATTTTAGCTTTGGTATAGCTAGGCCACCTTTATTTGCATTTTTTCATTAATTCTTTTGAAATTCTTGACCTTTTCGTCTTCCAAATAAATTGTTTCTGGGTCTGTAAAGTAATTTCTTGCCAGTTTGATAGGTATTGCACTGAATAAATAGATTAATTTCAATAAAATTGTCATTTTTATTATATTGACTTGGTCAACCCATGAGCACTTGATATTCTTCCAATTGTTTAAATATAACATTATTTGTGTGGAAAGTGTTTTGTAGTTATGTTCCTATAGTTCCTCACTTTGCCTTAGCAAGTGTACTCCTAAATATTTTAAATTATCTACAGTTATTTTAAATGTAATTTCTCTTTGTATTTCTTGCTGCTGGACTTTGTTTATAAAAATGCTGGTGGATTTATTTTGTATGCTGCAATTTTGCTAAAGTTGTGAATTTATTCTAGTGGAGTTTTAATTGATTCTCTTGAGTTCTTAAGTATACCCTCATGTCATCTGCAAAGCGTGATAATTTAGTTTCCTCATTATCTACTCTAATTCCTTTAAATCACTTTTTCTTCTCTGATTGCCAAAACTAACATTTCTAATATAATAATAGTAATGGTGATAATGGACAATCTTGTTTTACTCCTGTTCTTATTAGAAAAGGTTCCAGTATAATCCCATTACATATGATGTTTGCTGATAGTTTTAAATAGATGCTATTAATCATTTTAAGGAAAACTTCATTTATTCCTATGCTGTTTAGTACTTTTAAACAGAATAAGTGTTGGATTTTGTCAAATGTTTTTTTCTGTCTCTATTGAGGTAATCATATGATTTCTATTAGCTTGGTTATCAATATAGTCAATTATGCTAATGATTTTCATAATATTGAACCAGCCCTGCATTCCTGGTGTAAATCCTACTTGGTCATGTTGCATTATCCTGGGGATGACTTTCTATAATCTCTTTGCTAATATTGTATTTAAGATTTTTGCATCAATATTCATCAGGGAAATTGGTCTATAATTTTCTTTCTCTGTTTTCATCCTACCTGATTTAAGTATCAATACCATATCTGTGTCATAAAAGGAATTTGATAGGATTCCTTCTTTCCTTATTTTTCCATATTGTTTTCATGGTATTGTAATTAATTGTTCTTTAAATATTTGATAGGATTCACATACAAATGCATCTGGTCCTGTAGATGTTTTCTTAGGGAGGTGATTAATAGCTTGTTCAATTTCTTTTTCTAAAATGGAACTATTTAAGTAATTTGTTCCTCCTCTGTTAATCTGGGAAATCTATAATTTTTTAAGTGTTCTTCCTTTTCATTTAGTTTATCAGATTTATTGGCATACAGTTAGGCAAAATAGCTCCACATCATTGCTTTAATTTCCTCTACATTGATGGAATGTTCACCCTTTTCATTTTTGATGCTAGCAATTTGATTTTCTTTTGTCCTTTTTCTAATCAAATTAACTAGAGGTTTATCTTTTTTGTTGCTTTTTCATAAAACCAACTCTTAATTTTGTTCATTATTTCAATAGTTTTCTTACTTTCAGTTTTTCAATCTCCCCTTTTACTTTCAGAATTTCAAAATTGCTATTTAATTAAGGGTTTTTAATTTGTTCTTTTTCTAGATTTTTTGTTGCATGCCCAATCATTGAACTTCTCTTTCTCTATTTTATGCAAGAAAGCATTTAGAGATACAAATTTTCCCTTAAGAACTGCTTTGGATGCATCTACAAATTTTGATATGTTATCTCATTATTGTCATTCTTTTGGATGAAATTATTGATTGTGTCTATAAGTTTTAATTTCACCCACTCATTCTTTAGGATTAGATTATTAATTTCATTTTTTAATTTTCTCTATTTCTTTATGACATGTAATTTTATTGAATTTTCAGCTGAAAAAGATACGTGTACTTTTCTGCCTTTTTGCATTTGATTTTGAGGTATTTATGCCTTAATACATGACCAATTTTTCTGTAGGTTCCATGTACCATGGGGAAAAATTATATTCCTTTTTGTCTTCATTCAATTTTCTCCAAAGGTCTATCATACCTACCTTTTCTAGAATTCTAATTACCTTCTTAAATTTTTTCTTATTTATTTTGTTGTTCAATTTATCTACTTCCTAGAGAGCAAAGTTGAGATTCCCCCACCAGTATAATTATGCTGTCTGTTTCTTTTTGCAGCTCTCTTAACTTCTCCTCTAGGAATCTGGATGCTATACTATTTGATGCATATATGTTTAGCATATATGATTACCTATGGTACCCTTTAACAAAATGCTTTTTCTTTCTTATCGTTTTTAAGTAGATCTATTTTTGGTTTTGATTGATTTGAGATCAGGTTTGCTACCCCTGCTTTTTTTTTTTACTTTATCTGAAGCAAAAGCCTTTTCCTTTACTCTTTATGCATCACTCTGGTTTAAATGTAAATTGTAGGATTCTGGCTTATAATCCAGTCTGTTATTGGCTTCCATTTTATTGGAGAGTTCATATCATTCACATTCACAGTTAAAATTACTAACAATTATTACAAATTACAAATAATACAATTATTTACTGCAATCTTATTTTCCCCAAGTTAAATTTTTCTCTTTTATTTCCCCCTTTTCCCTTTTCTCTCCTCCCCAGTGTTTTGCTTCTGATCACCACTTCTCTCAAATCTATCCTTCCCTTTTACAGCTCCTCCATCTTTCTTATCCCTTTCCCCTTTAACATCTGTTCTCCCTTTTATTAGCCTCCCACTTTCCTTTCTTCTTTCCTCTCCTACTTCCTTACAGAATGAGACTTTTCTCTATCAAACTAAATATGTCTGAGCCAAATCCAATGAATTTAAAGTTCAAACAATGCCCATGCCCCTCCATTCTTTCCCTCAAATGTAATAGGTCTTTTTTGCCTCTTCATGTGATGTAATTTACCCCATTTTACCTCCCCTTTCTTCTTCTTCCAGTACAATCCCTTTTCCACCCCTTGTTTCTTTTTTATATCATCATAGTAAAGTCAAATTATACTTACCCTCTCCAAGTATACGCCTGACAAAGATACATTTCACATTTCTTAAGAGTTAAACATATTATCTTCCCATATAGGGATGTAAATATTTTAACCTTTAACAAACATAGTTTTTTCTTCACTTTTTACCTTTATGTTTTTATTTTTATGGTTCTCTTGAGTTCTGTATTCGATTATCAAAATTTCTGTTAATCTCTGGTCTTTACATCAAAAATAATTGAAAATTCCCTATTTCATTGAATGTTCCTCTTTTTCCTGAAACAGTGCTTAATTTTCCTGTATATTTGATTCTCGTCTGCAATTCAAGCTCGTTTGCCCTCTGGAATATCTTTTGATCCTTTAAAGTGGAAGCTGCAAGGTCCTGGATAATCCTGCTTGTGACTACTCAATATTTGAATTGTTTCTTTTTGGCTGCTAGCAGTATTTTCTCCTTTATCTGATAATTATGAAATTTAGATAAAATATTCCTTGGAATTTTCATTTTGGGGACTCTTTCAGGAGATGATTAAAGAATTCTTTCAATGGTTATTTTTACCCTATGTTTCTAGTATATTAGAGATATTTTCCTTGATGATTTCTTGAAAAATGTTTGTTGTCTAGGCTCTTTTTTCACCTTTGTTTTCAGTTAGTCCAATAATTCTTAGTTTGTCTCTCCTGGATGTATATTCTAAATCAGTTGTTTTTCCAATAAAGTATTTTGCAGTTTACATGCAACCCCTCCTGCCAGACTGAGACAGGCCTTTCCTCAAGTTCTTTCAAAATATCTTTTGCTGGAAATTTGTTACATTCCAAATATTTTTGGGTTCTGTCACTCCAAAACTCATTCAGAAGCTTGATCTGGTGTTGATCTGAGGGAAGTGAGGAAAAGTTCAGAAAAAGAGTTGTTTTTTCTCTGCCATCTCGGCTCCACTCTCAATTTATATATATTTAAAATTAGATTACTATCACGTTGAACATGAAGTTTGCCACATACAAAGTTTTAAATCTAAACCGTTTTTCTTAGAATTCCTAACCTGCTACACATTATTTTCAATTGCATAATATTTCCTTTCTCAGAATACATTTAAAGTAAAGTTGAGAATTTAGAACCTTTAGCATTTGAAGGCCTAATACACAGCATATCATTGTAGATTCTCATATGACACACAGCTCTGGCATATAAAAAATGGAGGACACTTTATTGATGACCTTTTTTGTTCTCTCTTGAATCAGATATCCCTTGCTCTCTTGAATCTCTCATTCTCTTGTCCATGACTCCTCCCTGGCATATTTTGGGTTTTAAGGCCATAACCTCTAATGCCATTATTATTACAATGTTATACAATGTCCTGATTTGTAAGTATGTCTTGTCCATTGTCAGTTCTCATTATGTTTCATTTTTTTTGGAAATAAGCCTTACATTCATTGGAATAAATTATAATATCAGTAGCAGTCTTTATCAGTGATGGAAACTATGAACTTACATTTGCGTTACTGTGCTTTTTTTATTGGTTGTGAATGTTAATGTATTGTTTGAGGGGAGGTAACTAAAAAATAGACAATACTTTTATAATATACCTTTGCATTATGTTGAAATGTGTTTAATTATTTTAGACCATAATAATGTAATTGGAATAAAAGAGCGACCTTATATGTAAAATTTAAAATTGTCATGTTGCTTAATTTCCTTCAAATTGCCCAATATTGTATTATTGGCCAAGAATGTATATGAATATGAATCCTGGAATTATTGCTATTTTCCATTCTAAGTCCCCTTTCACATCAGATGATTTAGGTACACAGGACCCTTCCATGTTTGAAAGATAGAAGTATTGAGAATAAGACATGGTTTAACTTTTATGTTCTAGGATCTCTCCTCAGTCCGATCTAACTTCTTCCAAGGGTGCCTACTTTACTCCTTCTCTTCTTTATGGTCATTCTCCAGCCTATCATTACATGTATGAAAATACCACTGGTCTGACAAATTACATTCTTATCTTCTGAATATCTCCCACTTTTTAAAAACAATCAGGTTTAAATGGCTTGCCCAGAGTGACACAAAAAGTATGTCTGAAGCTACAGTTGAATTTTAGTCCTGCTGACTCCAGAAATGGTGCTCTATACACTGCCTCAATTAGTTGGCCCATATCTCTCAATGTCTTTGTTCTAGGATCTCTCAATAATGGCATTCCAAATTTTGTAACCTAAAAATCCTGGATTCTAGATTAGAAATGTCAATCAGTGCCAGAATTTCTAGGTTTTAAATGCTCTCCCTGATCATATACTCTAGCTTCACTTACCAGTCTTCATTGGGATAATTGGAGGCAGGATTGAACTTCTAGCTGAGTTATTCTTTCTATATTATCAACAATTTCCAATAGTCCCACATGAAAAAGTCCACCTGGAAACCTCATACCTTAGTGTTTTAGGCATCATGCAAAACATAAAATTTTAGATCTAAAGCCATACCATGCTAAATTGGTTCCAGGTATTATTTTTATATTTTATTTATTCTATTAGGATGTCTATGTGTGTGGGTCTAACTTAAATGAGTTTTTTGAAATGAAAGTTGTCTTCTTTATAAACTATTTAAATTTCATACTATCTTTTTCTTTGAAAAATTTTCTGATAGTTATTCTTATTATTAGATAAAAACAATTTGTACTGAAGAAAAAACACATAAACTTGAATTTGTTTAGCTGTACAAGCAGAGCACTTTGAAAGGGAAAGAAGTGTTTGGTGAGCCGAAAAAAATGATATTAATCCCACTAAATTCTTTGAAAAAACTTTTTCATTTAGTTTGGTTTCAATTCTTATACTTCTTTTATCACTGATGCCCAATATAACTTTTTTTTAAACTATTGGAACAAATAAATGATCAAATGATAGATCTATCTTCTTATTTTTTAAATAAGCGCAAAATGGATAAAACTTAGAATTACACAGTATATATATGAAAAGAAATCCTTGTGAGCTGTGAGATTTTTCACTTGGAGGCAGAAGATTTCTCTTTTTTTGGACAAACTTTCCTTTAATAGATACTATTTTCCCAGACACTGCAGGCTCTGCCTTTTGATCCCTTAAGCTGTCTTTGATCTGAGATCCCCTGTTCTTTGAGCACTGCTAGATCTTTTTGGCCTGATACTCTGTGTGTGGAAATCTTCCTTTGACTGAAAATTTACATTTACAGTCCATTTACATTACAGAATTACAGAAAATGTCCATTTACAGATGCCATATATTTCCCCCTCTCTTCTCTAGGTCCTCACAATTCTGGCCTGTAGGTTCCACAATGATAGTTAGCTGAGGATTCTGAATTCCAATTTCTTAAAGCATATACCTTCCCCCATCTCATAGTTTCTCTAAGGTTTCAATTGAAATCTGGACCTTCAGAGGAAGTCCTTAAATTTTAGTTTAAAATTTCTGGTTCTAAACTCCAGGATCCCAGAAACAAAGAGCTTTGCAAAGTTCCAGGAAGCCTCCAGTATTACTCACTGCTCCAAAAGACTGATAATTTAGATTGAGGTACTAGAACCTCTTGTAATCCATGAGGACTTTTCTTTCTTTTTTTGTATAGCATAATTATGACAATACACATGAATCTTTTCACATACAGAGTTTTCAAACTAAATAATTTCTTATAAGTCCTCGGCTTCTTGGTCATTATTTAGCTACAACTGGAACTATTTTTTGCCAACTAGGAGTATTTTGTGCCAAGTAATTACATTACCAAGTAATAAGCCTTGATTTTTAGGACAATTTAGAATTTAAAGGCAAATTTCAGAATAGATTATTTTATATTCTCAAAATCCATACATATGGAAAATTGTAGGATACTCTAGTCTTGACCTTTGGTGTTCTCTCCCAGATATCTGTATCCTTTCTTCTAGATGTTCTCCTCCATCTCTCATTCTCTTCTCCATGGGTTCTTCCAGACCCAAAAGTGTCATATTCAATCCCATTTCATCAGAGCATTTTCCTCTAATCTCTTAATATCTCATATTCTCTCAGAGCTAAGTCTAGTTTGGTTTTGAGATTCTTTGTTTTTCTTAGAGACCCCTGATTCACAATAAGCATTTTCTTTGAATCAAGAAATGATGTATCCAAAAATTTTCTCTTCTGACTCATCCTGCTCAGAATTCCAGAATTCTCTGGAATTATGGTCATGATCAATTCAGCATTGTATATTTCCTAGATTCCCAGAGAAAGACATGTTCAAGAATTCTGGTTTCACAATCTACTCCTACTTGATCCATTCAAAGATTGGACTTACTTAAATGCTGGGCGTATTGTACTCTAAGCTATAGTTTTCCACCAACTTGCCCACTTTAAAGATACCTAAAATCCAGACATTCAGTTTTCTATGGAGCTTCCCAGTAAGGACATAATCTTATTTAAAAGAGTATTTTTGTAAAGTCTGTTTGGATTTTTTTACCTTAGTTTGCTTTTATTGTTTTAATTGAAGAACCTACTTGAGACTTACCCATAGACTAATTTCCACACAGTAGTCTCCTCCTTTTTCTATATCCATGTTACAAAAACCATAAGCTAATGGCCCAAGCTACTGAATATTCAGTATCATTATTCAGTAAAAGAGTTTCAGGAGAATGCACTAAATTTTCCTGTACATATATTTAGGGATTTAGGGTTTGTGGCTTCTTTGTGGTGGTTATAAAATGGAAAATATTTTTCTCATAATCCTTTTGGTTCTAGGGTTAAAGATGTCAAATCTGTTTATTTTTAATATTATCAATGCTTTTCAAAAATAAACTCAAATTTATGCTTGATGTTATAAGAATAATCTACCTTGTTCTTTTAAAAAATGATCTACCACAGATCAATATTTGGGCAAAGTGAGAATGTATATCTTTGGCATTTACAAATTTTTTCATTCTTATAAAGCCCATTCATATCCAATCATTTCTGTTCTCTAAGATCAGCTAGCATTCAAACCTGGTGATTTCCAGAACATTCCCAGATTTGGAGTCTTTGACCCAATTTGCTCTGATTTTTCCATCTTGAAAATACTGTCTTAGCTCATTCCTTCTCTTCACTATTCACTATTCACATGATAAAATACTCCTATCTCTGACTCTTTTCATTTTCAGCTCCTGAACATTTCCCACTCTGCCACTTCTAATCCCTCTGAACAATATTTGAAATTCTGCATGCAAATCAAGTTCAAGAATCTGGATTCAAAATTTCCCTAAAGACACTTTGGGGATGAGACTGGATTCCAGTATCCTCAATGATCATACATTCTTCTTCTTCTTTTTTTTTTTTTGCTTTTTGCTGAGGCAATTGAGGTTAAGTGACTTGCCTAGGGTCACACAGCTAGGGAATGTTAAGTGTCTGAGATCAGATTTGAACTCAGGTCTTCCTGACTTCAGGGCTGATGCTCTATCCACTGCGCCATCTAGCTGCCCCAATGATCATACATTCTGATCTCACTTTCTACTCTCTATTGAAAGAGAAACAATTTTCAAGTTTTAGCTTAGACATTCTCTATCTTGAGTTGTAGGGCAGAGCTGAGATGGCAGAGTGAAGCTAGGAAGCTGCTCGTTTTCCCAGGTTCCCTTTAAAATTACATGAAGCCAAACCTCTTAACAGTCTGATGGAATGAAACCACTCTGCAGCTCAAATTAGATTGAAAGGTCTTCAAGAAAGCTGTTTCATTGGGATATGAGTGTTCAACCTATTTCAGTTGGTGTTTGGGAAAGCCAGTGAGAGAGTATAACTCACAGCAAATCAACAACTGAGACTCTCTGTTCTGACTCAGTAGTGGAACAGACCAGTGGGGCAGTCTCCATTCCCAGTTCAGAAGGCAAATTGCCAGCTAGGGAAACCAAGCTGTTTACTGGAGAGGGCAAGAGGAGCTACACCTGATTATAAGTAAGACACCAAACAGAAGGGGCGCCTGTGCTCAATGGCAAGACACAGAGGTGCACGGAAATCTTGGGATAGTGACCCCTTTATCCCAGGAGCAGAGCTTGACCATAAAAAAAAACACAAGAAAAACAAAGAAAGAAATAAAATGAGCAAGAAACAGAAAAGAATCTTAACCATAGAAAACTACTATGGTGATAGGGAAGACCAAAACACCAACTCAGACAAGGATAAAATGTCCACACGTGAAATCTGAAAAAATAATATGAATTGGTCACAAGCCCAAAGAAGCTTCTTGGAAGCTTTCATAAAAGATTTCAAAAGGCAAATAAGAGAAGTAGAAGAAAAATTGGGAAAGGAAATGAGAGATAGGTATGAAACAGAGAGTCAATAGCTTAGAAAAGGAAGAACAAAAATTAACTGAAGAAAATAATTACTTAAAAACACAATAGGCTAAATGCAAAAAAATGCACTAAAGAAAACAACACCTTGAAAAGTAGAACTAATTAAGTGGGAAAAGAGATACAAAGGTTAGATGAATAAATGACACATTAAAAACTAGAATCGGACAAATGGAAGATAATGACTCTATGAGACATCAAGAATCAGTCAAACCAGCAAAAAATAATGAAAAAAGGAAGAAAATGTAAAATATCTCATTGGAAAAATAAATATATACAGGAGAGACAATTTAAAAATTATTGGTCTACCAGAAGACCATAATAAAAAAAAAGAGCCTAGATAGTATTACTTCAAGAGATAATCATGGAAAACTACCCGGACATACTAGAACTAGAGGAAGAAATAGTCATTGAAAGAATCCATACTCCTTCCGGAGGTGGAGCCATGGTGGCAGAGATCAGACAGGAGTCTCTGTAACCTCCTCTAACCTTCCCTCAAACCAACAACATATGAAGCCTCTACTCTGACTTTGAAGCAAAAAAAAAAAAAAATCCACAATATCTGGAGGACAACATGATTCTAGAAGAAGATACTCTGGAAGAACCTCAAAACAGGTCTGTTTTAATTGGGCAGGGGGGTGGTCTACTGAATCCAGACTGCAGCGCAGGGAGACCGGGGCAGGGAGCTGGAGCAGGGAGCTGGAACAGGAGTCGGAACAGGAGTGGGAGCGTTGTGCTTTTCACACACCTGGGGGTCTTCTGAGGGCCTCTTGGACCAATCTGTCCTGACTGTGGGCAGGTGGTGTGGAGGGTCTGCTTTTTGTGGGGGGTAGATTATGAACCACTGAACCCCTGATGAGCATCGGACCTAGCTGCCATTACACAACACCCTAGGGTGATCAATCAATCAACACGACTGATCAGCACCAGAAATAATTCAATCAGCAGAGCTGCCCAGTACCTGAAATAATTCAATCAGCAGAACTGCCCCAGGGTGAACTAAAGCAGAACTGCCCAGCACCTGACATAATTCAATCAGCAGAACTGCCC
>JAJPUD010027408.1:0-15588 GCA_023553655.1 Myrmecobius fasciatus | reverse complement strand
TCTCACCTTTTATTTTCAGAATTTCCAATTTGTTATTTAATTGAGGGTTTTTAATTTGCTCTTTTTCTAGTTTTTTTAATTGTAACCCTAATTCATTGATCTTCTCTTTCTCTACTCTATGCAAATAAGCATCTAGAGATATAAAGTTACCCCTTATAACCGCTTTGGCCGTATCCCACAAATTTTGGTATGTTGTCTCATTATTGTCGTTCTCCTGGATGAAATTATTGATTGTCTCTATAATTTGCTCTTTCACCCATTCATTCTTCAGGATTAGATTATTTAATTTCCAATTAACTTTTGGTCTATTTTCTCCTGGCCTTGTATTACATATGAGTTTTATTGCATCATGATCTGAAAAGGATGAATTTACTATTTTTGCTTTTCTGTATTTGATTTTGAGGTTTTTATGCCCTAACACATGATCAATTTTCGTATAAGTTCCATGAACCCCTGAGAAAAAAGTATACTCCCTTCTATCCCTATTCAATTTCCTCCAGAGATCTGTCATACCTAACTTTTCTAACATTTTGTTTATCTCCCTAACTTCTTTCTTATTTATTTTGTGGTTTGATTTATCTAATTCTGAGAGAGCAAGGTTGAGATCCCCCACTAGTATAGTATTACTGTCTATTTCTCCTTGCATCTCTGTTAGTTTCTCCTCTAGGAATTTGGATGGTATACCACTTGGTGCATATATGTTTAGTATTGATACCGCTTCATTGTCTGTGGTACCCTTTAGTAAAATATAGTTTCGTTCCTTATCTCTTTTAATTAGATCTATTTTTGCTTTTACTTGATCTGAGATAAGGATTGCTACCCCTGCTTTTTTTTTTCACTTGAAGCATAAAATATTCTGCTCCAGCCCTTTAACTTCATTCTGTATATATCTCTATGTTTTAAATGTGTTTCTTGTAAACAACATATTGTAGGATTCTGGCTTTTAAACCAGTCTGCTATTCGTTTCCGTTTTATGGGAGAGTTCATTCCATTCACATTCACAGTTAAAATGGCTATATCTATATTTCCTGCCATCTTATTTACCTAAAGTTATATTTTTCTCTTTCCTTTCCCCTTATTCCCTTCCCCCTCCCAAGTATTTTATTTTTGATGACCACCTCCCTCTTACAGTCCTCCCCCCTTTAAAACCCTCCCTCTTTTATACACCTTTCCCTAAACCTTCTATTAATTTATCCCTTTCTTTTCCTCCTTTCCCTCCTACTTCCCTATACAGAGGGCCAAGTTTTTCCCTGAAATCAAATGTGTCTGATATGCTCTTTTAGAGCCCAATCTAATGAGAGTAAGATTTACACAATACTCATCACCCTCCTTTCTTTCCCTCAATTACATTAGATTTTCTATGTCTCTTCATGAGACTTTGCCTTATTTTACCTCCTTTTTCTTTCCTTTATTTTACCTCCTTTCCCCTTCCACAATTTTTTTACAGTATGATATACCTTCGACCTCTAATTTCTTTTCAATTGTTATCAAAGTAAAATCAAATTATACCCCCATTCTTTAAGGATACCCCTAGTAGAGATATTGTTCTCGAGATTTCTTTCCTTTTTACCTTTTTATGCTTCTCTAGAGTTCTGTGTTTGGAGGTCAGATTTTTTGTTCAGATCTGGTCTTTTCATTAGAAATAAGTGAAATTCTCCTGTATCATTGAATGACCATCTTCTTCCCTGGAAGATGATGTTCATTCTAGTTGGATAGCTTATTCTTGGCTGTAATCCAAGTTCTTTTGCCTTTCGGAATATCTGATTCCAGGCCCTTCTATCCTTCAATGTGGAAGCTGACAAATCCTGTGTAATTCTAATGACAGTTCCTCAGTATTTGAACTGTTTTTTTCTAGCAGCTTGTAATATGTTTTCCTTGGTGCGATAGTCCTGAAATTTGGCCACGATATTCCTTGGGGTTTTAATTTTGGGGTGTCTTTCAGGAGGTGATTGGTGAATTCTTTCAATACCAACTTTGCCTTCTGATTCTAAAACATCAGGGCAATTCTCTTTCATGATTTCCTGGAAGATAACATCAAGGTTCTTTTTTTCATCGTGACTTTCAGGGAGTCCAATAATCCTTATATTGTCTCTTCTGGATCTGTTTTCCAAGTCAGTTGTTTTTCCTAGGAGATATTTCATATTTTCTTCTATTTTTTCATTTTTTTGTTTTTGTTTGACTGATTCTTGAAGTCTTATTGAGTCATTCATTTCAATTTGTTCAATTTTAATTTTTAAGATATTATTTCCTTCAGTTATCTTTTTTAGATCCTTTTGTAACTGGCCAATTGAATTTTTTGGTTCATTGCCTTCTTTTTCCATTTTGCCAATTTTATTTTTCAGTGAATTGTTGTCTTTTTCCAATTCACTAATTTTATTTTTCAGTGAATTGTTATCTTTTACCAATTCACCATTTTTATTTTCCAGTGAGTTGGTGACTTTTTCCAATTCACCAGTTTTGTTTTTCATTGAATTGTTTTCTTTTTCCAATTCACTAATTTTATTTTTCAGTGAATTTTTGTCTTTTTCCGATTCACCAGACTTATTTTCCAGTTTTTCACATCTCTGTTGCAGGGCGATGTTTCCTTCTTGCACTGCTCTCAGTTTATTTCCCCAATATTCTTCTAGTTCTCTTTTGAGATTCTTTATGCAATCTTCCAGGTAAGCTTTCTGAAAGGGAGACCAGCTTAAGTCCACCTTTGTGGCTTTATCTGGGATTGTTTTCAGAATCTCAGGATCTGGGGACTGCTCTAGTTTCTCTCCTTAAAAGCTGTCTGTGGTGAGAGCTCTCTTCTTCTTGCTCATGATGTTTAGCTGAGGTATCAGTTACCAGCAGGGAATTCTGCAGCAGCAGCAGCAGCAGCAGCAGCAGTGGCAGCAGTGGCAGTGGTGGCAGCAGGGGCAGCAGCGGCAGCAGCAGCAGGGATTTCAATTTGCCCTGGGGCAATTTGCCAAGTTGACTTCAGGTCTGGGGCTAATCTGGCTAGATCCGCACTAGGACCACACTTTCAGCTGCTCTCAATCCACCCTTTATCAAAGGTAGACCTGCCAAAGCACCTGCCCGCAAGCAGAACAAAGTGGCCCAAGCGTCTCCCAGGGACCTCCTGGCAGCCTAAAATCTTCTGGTCCGTCCCAGCCCCGGACTTGCATCCCGGCTGCGCCCTGGCATCTGAGTGCTGGGAGCTGCTTGATCCCCTGCCCGTCTAAAACTGACCTCAGAAGTTCTTTCAAAGTAGATATTTGATAGAAGTGCGTTGTAGTCCAAATGTTTGGTGACACCCTCACTCCAAAACCAGTTCGGAGGCTCAATTTGTCTGTGTCTGAGGGAAGGTCTCAGGAGCTCACAGAGAAAGCTCTCTGCAGTTCGCCATCTTGGCTCCGCCCCCGTATATAATTCCCTGATCGATTCTCTTTCCAAGATTAAAATTGCATTTAAAAACTTGTCTATTTCCTGCATTCTAATTGAGTACTCTTTGAACTATAGATTCTTTGGGTGAATACTTGCTTATGAATTTCCTTGGGTTTTGAAGTGGTTGCTAACACTTTTATGAGGTGGTTACAATATTCTATATACAATATGTAATTCAATTGGGAAATCACAGTTTTAAAAGGTTTTTATTCACACTGAAAGAGCAAAAAGGCTCACTTGACAAAAATGGAAGTTGAGAAATAATAAACATTTTTGTTGAAAATGCCTGATCAGTTTACCTTGGAGGCTATGTAAATAAAATATTGCTTTTTAATTGAGAAACAGTATGCAAGAACAAATGTAGCAATACAATTTGAATTAAAAAGAGAGGATTTTGAGCCCTAGTTCTAACTCTTACTCCCTGCTTATGCTTAGAGAGTAAATTCCCCTGTATTTATTGCTATACAAAATGAAGTTAGACCAGATAATCACTAATATTCATCATATCTTGAAAATTCTGTGAAGGGAATTAAGTATTTGTGGTAGATATTGTACTAAGCACTTTATAAATACTATTTTATTTTATCTTCTTCTTTTATCTATTAGGTAAGTTCTCTTAATATCCTCATTTTATGGTTAAGGAAACTGAGGCAGAGAGAGGATAAATAACTGAGCCAAAGTCAGAAAGCTATTACGTGTCTAAAACCAGATTTGAATTCATGTCTTTCTAACTTTAGGGTCCAATACTGTATGTCTAGTGGGCCACCTATCTGTCTAATTATCTGTGATTCAATAATTAGTTTTCTCTCTTGCTTACAGACTCGTGTGTGTGTATGTGTTTGTGTGTGTGTGTGTGTGTGTGTGTGTGTTTTATCAATGGAAGTTTATATTCCTATCCCTGTTTCTATATAATAGAGAGATATTTATCTGAAAGCTATTTTTCTAGAAAGCCAAAATTCAAGATTCAGGAAAAAGTCAAAACAACCGAAGAACAATTAAAATAGTTGCCATGTCTAAGTTTAAAAGTTCATATACTTTGATTATATCCACATATATTTACAGTCATTATTTTATATGTAATTATAATAAGCTGTCTATCTATCTATCAATCCATCATCCATCCATTCATTCCCCCTCTGTCTGTCTGTCTGTCTGTCTCTCTCCCCTTCTCTCCCTCACCTTCACTTCCTCTCTCCCTCTCCTTCTCTTTTCCTTCCTTCTGCCTCTCCTTTCTCTCTCCCTCTCCCCACTTTCTCTCTTTCTCCCTCTCTTCCTCTCTCCCTCTACCCCTCTCTCTCTCTCCCTTGCTCCTTTTTCTTCTCTCCCTCTCCTTTTCTTCCTCCCAACCTCCCTCTCTTTCTCCCTTTCTCTCTCTTCCCTCTCTCCCTCTCTATTTCTCTTTGTCTCTGTCTCTTTCTCTGTTTCTGTCTCTGTCTCTGTCTCTCTGTCTCTCTTTGTCTTTGTCTCTCTCTCAAATATATGTGTACATATTTATAGTTATCTTGATGTACAAGAAAAATTGTATCTACAAGAAAAAAAAACTGAGAAGGAAAACAAAATACAAGCAAACATCAATAGAGAGAGTGAAAATGGCTATGTTGTGTTCCCCACTTAGATCGCACAGGCCTCTCCTTGGGTGTTTATGGCTTTCTTCATCACTAAACCACTGGACCTGGTTTGAAACATTTCACTGTTGAAGAGAACCATGTCCATCAGAATTGATCATCATATAGTCTTGTTGCTGTGTATAATGATCTCCTGGTTCTGCTCATTTCACTTAGCATTGGTTCATGTCGGTCTTTCCAGGCCACTCTGAAATTATCTTGTTGGTCGTTTCTTACAAAACAATAATATTCCATAACATTCATATAGCATAATTTACTCACCCATTTTCCAATTAATGGGTTTCCACTCAGTTTCCAGTTTCTTGATACTACAAAAAGGGCTGCCACAAACATTCTTGCACATGTGGGGCCCTTTCCCTCCTCTAAGATCTCTTTGGGATATAGGCCCAGTAGAAACACTGCTGGGTCAAAGGGTATGCACAGTTTAATAACTCTTAGAGCATAGTTCCAAATTGCTCTCCAGAATGGTTGGATCCATTCACAGTTCCACCAACAATGTATCAGTGTCCCAGTTTTCCCCCATCCCCTCCAACATTCATCATTATCTTTTCCTGTTATCTTAGCTAATCTGATAGGTGTGTAATGGTACCTCAGGGTTGTCTTAATTTGCATTTCCCTGATCAATAGTGATTTGGAGCCCCTTTTCATATGACTAGAAATAGTTTTAATTTCATCATCTGAAAATTGTCTGTTCATATCCTTTGACCATTTATCGATTGGAGAATGGCTTGAATTCTTATAAATTTGAGTTTGACTCATCTCTATAGTCTGATAGGATAATTATTGTTATTTTGCTTTGTATTGTAAGATAGATGGGAATTAGAATGAAATCCAGAAGTAAGAAATAGAATTAGAAAGGCAAAAAATAAAAATAGTATCAAATTCTATCTCTGTCATTTATCCCTTCTGTTATATTGGGCACTTACATCACTTAAATCTTTCTGAAGCACTCTTCCTAAAAAGGAACGTGAGGAGGTTGGATTAGATGACTTTTATGGTTCCTTTCCATATTTTGATTTATGATTCAATGATCTCTGAGGAATAAAAAAAGTTTAAAAGTTTGCTATTATGGATCTGAAAGAAATGTAATTAAAGACCAAATAGCTCTTTAGAGAAGTTCACAATCTCTCTTGTGAGAAAAATAACAAAATATAATTAAACAAATATCTAGTAAGTAGCTATTATGTATGTATTAGTTAACCAGTCACTGACAGAAAATATGAATATGAAAAAAAATTACAATCTCTTTTCTTATAGAATTTACAGTTTATTAGGATCTGAAATTTGTATATATTCTCATGATTCTATCCTCTTTCAAAATTAATTGAATAGCAAAGTTGAGAAAATCTAAGTAGAAAAGCCATTGGAATTCACTTAAATAATAAAGTTCTGTATTATTTTTATTCCCTATTTGCTAATGAACTAATTTTCTTTATAAATATTTTTCTATGGAAAATAAACTAATTGCTATTTTTTCTGGAATTCTTATTTTTTTTTTGAGTTCTAACAGATGGAAAAGTCATTGGAATTCACTTAAATAATAAATAAATCTGAAAACAAAATCAGAACAAAATAAAAGAAATGATTCAACAACTTTTCCATAAGATCATCTTCCCTCTGGGAGGAAAAAGCAACAACAAAAAATAAACAACAGAGTTTGTTTTTTGTTTTTTTTTTTGTTTTTTGTTTTTATGTATTTGTATATCTCGAGTAACCTGAAAATTTTTATCTGGGAGTGAGGGAAGAGGATTCTGACAATGCCCTTTTCCTTCTATGAGGCAGACTTGTAATTTCCTTCTTATAAGAAAAGTTTCATGGTTTAGTGGCTAGAGAGCCACCTTTGGATTTATTCCAAGAAAACTTTGGTACAAGATTTTCATTTGATTCTTCCTAGCTAGATTACTATTTAAGTAATTTTATTTCAGAGTCTTCCAGGGAACTGTGTTAGACTAAAAGTTAGTCAAATTGTAAATTTGTATTGATGATATCATGGTTCTTCCTCTCTCCCTTCTCATCAATACCCTCTCCAGCCAAAGAACAACAGTAACCATACAACAACAACAACAACAAACTTCTTGCATTGGATAATAATTGTTTCCTTAAGCCTGATGTTAAAAAAATTCTTTCAGTATTTTAAAATTTCTTTTCTTTTTGTTCTTTGATCACTATTTTCTATTCTCTGATGTTCTCATTCCTACATAGAAACATTTCAACTACAGATTTCCTTGGCATCAAAACTTAGTATGACTTGGAAAAAAAAAAAACGGAAACAAAAACAAAAGTGTTATGTGGGAGGCAAAGATAATTCTGGGATGAAAAAAAGAAAATTGCCAAGTCTTAAGGATCACCCAGAAAAAATTGAAGGCAAGGCACTACTTGATTTCTTTCACATATACAACCTACATGTAATATTCAATCTTTAGAAAGGCTTATGTCACAACCATTTTAAGTTTTTATATCTCCTAGTACTTAAAGTCCTTCCACTTGGATTATGACTCCTAATGGAATTCTTTCACTATGGATATAATTGACTACTTGTCTTCCTTAATACAATGCTTTTATAATAGGGGAACTTGACAATGATAGCCCAATATCTAAAGCATGGCTGAATGTGAGTTTACTGGTAGACCATATAGATCCTTTCTTTTTTAAATCCAACATTTTGCATGAGACTGAATAATGGTATTATATTGATGAAGAGTATTTGTGGTGATGAAGAGTTTGAATTAATCTTCTAATTCTTTTTCTATTCGATGATTCTATTATCTTATTATCTATTTGAGACATAATATCTAAATTATTTGGAACCTAGTACAATTCATTTTGATCAAGAAAAGTGAACATATTTTTATTGTATTTAGAATCTACCAGATAAGAAATGATTATTTAATAGTTTGGCTATCTTTAATTAAGTGGAATGTTGCATTTTATATTTATTATATCATTTACTAACTATTGAAAAAATTCTAACCTGAATTTCAGATACCAATGATGTAATAGGACTCTGTGTCCCCATGATCTTTGTGAAGGATGAGCCACCTGGCCTGGGGAAATTCCTAAAAATGATCCCTACCCACCTGAATCTCCCAGCTTTGAGAAAGCTACCAGGTTCCCACAGGAAACTTCCACTTACAATTGATCTGGAAATAATTTTGGTCTGGAAAACAATTACCATCCTTAATGATTTGGAAATTAGCCCCTAATCGATCTTTGGCCTCAAACCATAAAAGGCTAAATAAAAAACAAGATTCTGTAACCCAAACCTTTGCTATCTTCTTAATCAAGAAACAGACTTCTGAGGGAAACAGCCTCACTGAGAAATTAACCCACTTTTTTGCCCCAAAAACTCACTTGCAGATTGTGTGAATTCTTTTTGCAAAACCTGTGACACAGGCCTCAGGAGTCCCATTGCTGTTAGGGTATCTCTCACCCCTCAACACCTTGTTTTAATTATATCCCATGCATAAGTAGTAGATAAATTGGGGGACATAAAACTTCTTATTATGTAGCCTTTTGCATTTACTAAACAAAAGTGAGATATCATAGAGCCAAAAGAATAATTGTTAATCCATTGTTAGTCTGAGACTGAAGCTCAGAATATAATATGTTAGAATCTATATCATGAGAGGTTTGGTTAATGAATCCTAGAAATGAACTTAGTGAGGATAAACTCTGACTATAGGACTTACCTTTTTGTTCCCTTTTATTGTCTCAAACCAGTTTTCAGATATCTTGTGAATTTCCCTCATCAATCATTTTTTTTTTCATTTCTGTTCTCTTTTTTGATACAAGACCAAGGAAAATAAGTAAAAACAGGTGAAATAAATGATACAATTCATTAGATCATTCTAGGATATAGTGGTAGAGAAGAATAATTTGATTTCATGGGCAACTCTGATTTCTTCTTCAATTGTAATTGGAAAATAGAATTGGCCTTACAAAAGAGGCAGTTTTCCAGTTTTTTTTTAAATAATAGAAAGGACATTGGGTAAGTTCTCTTGTTTAAAATTACTTTTTCCACTCCACATTCATGGCATCTACAATTTTGCTGCTATAGATTAATTCTTCATATTTTGAATACTCATGAGTCTTCAATATTTTATTATTTAAAACCAAGTACCTTTTGTTACACAGCATGTTTACACAGGGTTGCATTGTAAACTATTTTTGGCTTATACTATTTCTGGGTTACCAGAAACCTGAGTTTAAGGACATGTGAAAATCAAAACAAAATGTATTTCTGGAATACTGTAAGAATCATTGTGGAATGGGGAGAAAGATGTCAAAGAACTGCTTTGCATTGTAATGCTGGAGAAACTGAGGCAAGACAGAGATTAAGTTTTTAATATTTTAATAGTGGAGAATTTAGACTAGCTGAAGCCACCCAGCTGAATTGGACTCTTGTCTCAAAACATTCAGCACCTAGTGATTAATTCCAGAGATAGGGCTCCAGCTATCAGGGATAACAAGACAAGGGGAGGGGAGCAGAACACTGAGTGAGTAGACAAGCCATAATTACAGGAAAAGGATCATAATTTAGCTCTGATAGGTTGGGCATTAAGAAGGTCCAGAACAGGAGACAGAAAATTTAGGGCAAGAGATAGTGAACAATACCCAGGCACCTGGAGTTTTATGACTCACTGGAATGTGAGTGGCCAGAGCTTAATGGGGTAAGGAATGGGGGGTGGCCATAATAATTTTATTCAGGGCATAACATGATAATTCAGGGAAACCAAGGCACAATTCAGGGAAACTGAGGTATAATAGTATCTTCTAAAATGTTGCCTAATTATTATATTGTAAAACCATGTATGCCCATCAAAGATAGGGTGATTTGGATTGAAACTCTGAAATTATGAATTTTTAAACTCTGCATTTATGAAACTCTGAAATAATTCAGTAGCATCCCACACAAAGAAACACCTAGTTTTAAAGTAAGTGAATTTTCATTTTTCCAGTCATATAGATTGTTAGTGACTGGAAAGATTTTTGACTCAGTTGAGCAACAGGTATCTTCTTGAGAACATCACAATTCTAAAAAGTCTTCTGACATTGTTGTGCCACAGTTCCATATCTCAATTTCCCCCAATTGCTCTATTTCTTAATTGTTCTGTCCAAAAATAACAATCCCCCTTCCTTCTGACTATCAGAAATAATTGAGCTAGCATTCCAAAGGAGTCATAAAACCTCCAGATGGTCCATCTCTACACCCCTTATCTTTTGGCTTCAGACTTACTGTCTTCCATTTCCTTTTCCAAACCTAGCACTCTTCCTTTTTCACTCCCTATCTGTCAGAACTGAATTGATAGTTCCTTCCTGCAACTCCATTCCCTCCCCAGTGCTCAACCCCTCCTTCTGCTTCTTCTGCTTCATGAGCTCTTTGTTCTCGGGAACCCTATAATAATCCTATGACCAAACTTACTACTTGCTGGGGACCTACTTGAGATCCAATCCGCTGGCATGCTTGCCAGTCTATATGGACTGCGTGCTTTGAGACAAGAGTCCCAGCAGTCCTTGATCCATAGCTATGGATTCTGAACTCTCAATAACATTAATAAAATATTAACAAATTTCCAATGTGTGATTCTGCCTCAGTTTCTCCCTGAGCATTATATTTGGAGGGTCCCCAGAGAGATATGAGATCTGGGACCAGTATTGCACATTGGAAACTAGCAGGTGTCCTCCTGGATCCTTGGGGTGGCTGGATTTGGGCTCTTTGTTTAGGGAAGACTGGCCCTCTGGCTTGTTCCAGAGTCCCACAAGGAGAGCAGCTTCAGCTGCAGCAAGAGCTCAGGGAGGACACCTCCATTCAGCCATGAGAGAGTCTGTTTGAAACCCCTACTGTCTGTCTGGGTGTGGACACACTGTTTAGGTCCCCAGAAAACGATATGAAGGAAGGATTGGGGTTGACGAGCTAGTAACCGGTCCTGTCCTTCATTTAAGTCTGGGAGATATTGGTAGGATGCCACACAATATCTATCTGGTTTTGAGTGCTGTTAGGCAACTAAAATCTGAATTCTGGGCACTCTGTGGGAAGGCAGAGAGCATCACTGGAGGCTCAATAGACTATTTGAAAGGCTCAATTTGAATATCTGAGAGGGAGAGGTTGTTAACTTAAAACCCCCCTCAGGGCATTCCTGAACTGCAGGAATTTGCCTTTCACTTCTATGTGTCTGTGTTGTCAGTGTTTGAGATTTGTCTGTCTGTTTGGTTGGTCTAAACTCCCCTCTTCTCTCACAGCATTCCTGAAAAAAGGAGGAGTTTGCCTTTCACTTTTAAGTGTCTGTGTAATTAGCATTTGTGGCTTATCTATCTGTTTGTTGATTTGAGGAACTGTTAAGTTTTAAGAACAATGAGAAATGCGGCAATTGGTTATTTCAATGTTAAAAAATACTTGTGGTTTTTAAAATTTCTTATTGGAGTTGTGTTTGCATTAATTTGAAAGAGGCAGGAGAAGAAAAGTTTGGCTATCTTTAAAATGCTGGCAGAGAAGTTTTTTCCCCCAAAGCCTGCTAAAAGAAAAAAAAGGCAGGGGAGGGCAAGGGGGGGAGAGCAATAAAAAAGCCTGATAGTGAAAAGTGGGCAATAAATTTTTCCTTACTGGGATAACAGCTTTTCATGGGGGGGGAGATGGAGAGAGAACAAAGGAAATTGATGTCAATTAGTATTGAAGAAAAAAGAAATGGGGGAAAAAGTTTTGGGAAACCCGGTTTAAAATTATATGAGTATGTGTGTATATGCATGTATACATAGAACAAAATGGTAATTTAGTTTGCCTGCAACATTCAATTGGAATTTAGGAAATTTATTTAAGTGAAGAAAAAAAAAAGCCATATCCTTTTGGGCTTATGGGTTTACTGAATTTTGGGAATTTGGTTTTTATAATTTCTATTGCCTTGTGCATGCTAGATTGTTTATCCTGGGCATAAGATCTTAAAAACTTGTTTGAATATTGAACCATCAATACTATAAGAAAAATTATTTCTAAAAGTTGTATTTGATTTGATTCAGTTTAATAATAGCTTGTTTAAAAAAAAGGTCCTGATAATTTGTTACCTTCTGAAACATACTGGGTAATTGGTAAACATAAGTCATGCTTTAAATTTTGTCAAATTTAATTTTGAACATGTGAGTTTTATGCAATTATTTAGCTATTTACTGTATTGTGAATCTTGAAAGTTTTTAAGGAAAAGAAAAAGACAGGAGAAAAAAGATGAGTTTATATGAATGGAATAAGGAATTGAGGGACAAGTCCATTTAGGAGCAGAGGCAATGTCTCTTTAAGAACTGCTTCATGCTGAGAGAGGGGCGAAATGAAGTTCTTGTCCTGGGAGGGGGTTGGGTGTGGTAAAAGCAGGCAGTGAGCTGATGGAGATGCTGGTCATCATAGGTGTAACTTAATCAAAATCTAGAACAAAAAACAAATCTAACAAATAAAGGTTAGAACAGTCTGAGACAGAAAGACTGGTTCACAAGGACCATTACAAATCTGGAAAACCAGCATAGATGTACCAGTAGCTTCCCATGAAAATAGACAAGTTTGTCTCACAGGACAGACAAACTGTTTTCAGCTGCAGTTCCCATAAACAAAAAGCTATTAGATGTCACAGACCACTGTGCCAATTGTCCTCTCATTATTTAGAAACCTTTAAAGACCTGAATATCTACAGACACAAATATCTAATAATAGATGACCAGGCTAAATACTTATTTGCCTAAGGATAATCATTACATATAACCAGATTGGAAACAGCAAGATATGACATAATTGAATTGCATCAATAATTCCTATTGACTATTGCTCTGATCATAGAAATTAGTTACAGGAGGAAAAATAGGGACATGGCTATAACACAATATAATCAGTCAAAATTGAGTCTTCAGCACATACAGGAGACAGGATAAAATAGCCTTAACTCAGTTTTACTCCAGACAATTGTCCCAGTAACTTTCAGAAAGTGGGGCTTTAAAATCCTAAATAAATAAATGTTTCTGTTTTGGGCAATATGCCATTTGGAATTTTTTTATGTATTGGGTATTTTAAAAGCAAAATGATCTGTAATGATCACCTTATGAAATATCCACTTAGATATTGAAAGATAAGTCCCAGAAAGTTCATGAGACAAATCTCTTACTGTTATCAATATAAGGTCATGGCAAGTGCCTGTTTAGTATTCATCTGAAGCTTTGCTTAATGGGATTTGTTATTGGAGGTAAAATTTCTTGGGCTTGTAGCTAATATTATTTAGGATTTTAAAGCCCCATCTTTTGAAAGTTACTGGGACAATTAGGCATGTGACTATTTAGCCTAATCATCTCTGTTACTGGATATTTGTGTCTGTAGGTATTCAGGTCTTTAAAGGTTTCTACCTAACTGCTTTTTGTTTATGGGAACTACAGCTGACAACTGTTTGTCTGTCCTGTGAGACAAACTTGTCTCCTTGCATGGGGAGCTACTGAAACATCTATATTGGCTTCTCCATATTTTGTGAACCAGTCTTTCTATCTCAGACTGTTTTTTTTTTTTAAATTAAAAGCTTTTTTATTTATAAAACATATGAGTGATTTTTCTACATTGACCTTTGCAAAACTTTTTTTTGTTCCAAGCTTTTCCCCTCTTTCCTCCCCACCCCCCACCCCCCCACCCCTAGATGACAGGTAATCTAATACATCCTAAATATTTTAAATTATATGACAAATCCAATACATGTATAAATATCTATACAGTTATCTTACTGCACAAGAAACATCAGATCTAGAAAGAGAGAAAAAAAACAACCTTTTTACATTTCTCTTGTGTTCTGTGTTTGGAGGTCAAATTTTTTGTTCAGTTCTGGTCTTTTCATTAGAAATAGGTGAAATTCACCTATATCATTGAATGACCATCTTCTTCCCTGGAAGATAATGCTCATTCTAGCTGGATAACTTATTCTTGGCTGTAATCCAAGTTCCTTTGCCCTTTGGAATAGCTGATTCCAGGCCTTTCGATCCTTTAAGGTGGAAGCTGCTAGGTCCTGTGTAATCCTAATTGTGGCTCCTCCATATTTAAATTGTTTCTTTCTGGCTTCTTGTAATATCTTTTCCTTGGTATGATAGTTCTGGAATTTAGCCACGATATTCCTGGGGGGGGTTAATTTTTGGGTTTCTTTCAGGAGGTGATAGGTGGATTGTTTCAATAAGTATTTTGTGTTTAGAGTCTAATATATAAGGGCAGTTTTCTTTTATGATTTCCTGGAAGATAGTATCTAGGTTCTTTTTTTCATCATGGCTTTCAGGAAGTCCTATAATCCTTAGATTGTCTCTCCTAGATCTATTTTCCAGGTCAGTTGTTTTTCCTTGGAGATATTTCATGTTTTTTAATATCTTTTCATTTTTTGTGACTTGTTATGGCTTTGACTGATTCTTGAAGTCTTGATGAGTTATTCACTTTCATTTGTTCGATCCTAATTTTTAATGTCTTATTTTCTTCAGTTACTGTTTTTACCTCCTTTTGTAATTGGCCAATTTGTTCATTGTAGTCTTTTCCCATTTTTTTCCATTTTATTTTGCAGTGATCTCATTTTGTTTCCCCATGTTTCTTCTAACTCTCTTTTAAGATTCTTTATGCAATCTTCAAAGAAAGTCTTGTGGCATGGAGTCCAGTTTATGTCTTTCTTTGGGGCTTTATCTGGAATTGCTTTACCTTTAGGAGCCTCAGGATTTGAGGTCTGTTCCTCCCTCTCTCCATAGAAGCTGTCTATGGTGAGAGCTCTGTTTGGTTTTTTATTCTTCTTTTTTTAAAGGTGTGAAGTTGGTTCAAGGCAAAGGAAGGACAGCTGCTTTAATTTGCCCTGGGGCAGTTCTGCTGATTGAGTTATTTCAGGTGCTCATCAGTTCTGCTGATTGATTGATTGCTTTAGGGTGCTGTGTAATGGCAGCTAGGTCCAGTGCTCATCAGGGGTTCAGTGTTTCACACTCTACCCCCCACAAAAGGCAAATTTTCCAAACCACCTGTTTACAATCAGGACAGATTGGCCCAAGAGGCCTATAGAAGACTCCCAGGTGTGTGAAAAGCACAAAGCTCCGACTCCTGTTCCAGCTCCCTGACCCAGTCTCCCTGTGCTGCAGTCTGGGTTCAGCAGACCACCCCCTTGCCCAATTAAAACAGACCTTTTTGAAGTTCTTCCAGAGTATCTTCTTCTAGAAATGTTTTGTCCTCCAGATATTGTGGATTTTTTTTTACTTCAAAATCAGTCTAGAGGTTTCATATGTTGTTGGTTTGAGGGAAGGTTAGAGGAGGTTACAGAGACTCCTGCCTGATCTCTGCCATCTTGGCTCCACCCCCAGAAGTTCTGTCTCAGACTGTTCTAACCTTTATTTGTTAGATTGATTTTTTATTCTAGATTTTGGTTAAGTCAGAGCCATACTGGCCTGCATCTGCATCAGCTCACTGCCTGCTTTCACCACCAATCCCCTCCCTGGAAAGGAAGTTCATTTCACTCTTCTCTCAGCAAGTACTTCTTCTTCTTCTTCTTCTTCTTCTTCTTCTTCTTCTTCTTCTTCTTCTTCTTCTTCT
>JAJPUD010027407.1:0-15589 GCA_023553655.1 Myrmecobius fasciatus | reverse complement strand
TTTCACCTATTTCTAATGAAAAGACCAGATCTGAACAAAAATTTGACCTCCAAACACAGAACTGAAGAGAAACATAAAAAGGTAAAAAGGAAAGAACTCTTGAGAACTATATTTCTACTATGGGTATCCTTAAAGAATGGGGGTATAATTTGATATTATTTTGATAATAATGGAAAAGAGATTAGAGGTGGAAGGGATATTGTAAAAAAAAAGGTAAAGGAGGTAAAATAAAGTAGAAAAAAGAGGTAAAATAAGGCAAAATCTCATGAAGAGACATAGAAAATCTAATATAATTAAGGGAAAGAAGGGAGGGCGATGAGCATTGTGTAAATCTTACTCTCATTAGTTTGGGCTCTAAAAGAGTATATCAGACACATTTGGCTTCAAAGAAAAACTTGGTCCTCCTTATAGGGAAGTAGGAGGGAAAGGAGGAAAAGAAAGGGATAGAAGGATTAGGGGAAAGGTGTAAAAAAGAGGGAGAGTTTCTAAAGGGGGAGGACTCTTAGAGGGAGGTGGTCACCAAAAACAAAATATGGGGGAGGGGGAAAGGGAGAAAGGGAAAAAGGAATAGAAAAACATAACTTTGACTAAATAAGATGGCAGGAAATACAGAATTAGTTATTTTAACTGTCAATGTGAATGGAATGAACTCTCCTATAAAATGGATGCGTATAGCAGACTGGATTAAAAGCCAGAATCCTACAATATGTTGTTTACAAGATATACATCTAAAACATAGAGATACATACAAATTGAAGGTAAAGGGCTGGAGCACAATCTTTTATGATTCAGAGAAACAAAAAAAGCAGGGGTAGCAATCCTTATCTCAAATCAAGTAAAAGCAAAGATAGATCTAATTAAAAGAGATAAGGAAGGAAACTATATTTAACTAAAAGGCACCATAGACAATGAAGCGGTATCAATACTAAACGTATATGCACCAAGTGGTATAGTATCCAAATTCCTAGAGGAGAAACTAACAGAGATGCAAGGAGAAATAGACAGTAAAACTATACTAGTGGGGGATCTCAACCTTGCTCTCTCAGAATTGGATAAATCAAACCACAAAATAAATAAGAAAAAAGTTAGGGAGATAAACAAAATGTTAGAAAAGTTAGGTATGATAGATCTCGGGAGGAAATGGAATGGCGATAGAAGGGAGTAAATTTTTTTCAGGAGTTCATGGAACTTATACGAAAATTGATCATGTGTTAGGGCATAAAAACCTTAAAATCAAATGCAGAAAAGCAGAAATAGTAAACGAATCCTTTTCAGATCATGATGCAATAAAACTCACATGTAATATAAGGCCAGGAGGAAGTGGACCACAAGTTAATTAGAAATTAAATAATCTAGTCCTGAAGAATTAATGGGTGAAAGAGCAAATTATAGACACAATCGATAATTTCAACCAGGAGAATGACAATAATGAGACAACATACCAAAATATGTGGGATAAGGCCAAAGTGGTTATAAGGGGTAATTTTATATCTCGAAATGCTTACTTGCATAAAACAGTGAAAGAGAAGATCAATGAATTGGGGTTACAATTAAAAAAGCTAGAAAAAGAGAAAATTAAAAACCCTCAATTAAATAACAAATTGCAAATTCTTAAAATAAAAAGGGAGATTAATAAAATTGAAAATAAGAAAAATATTGAATTAATAAATAAAACTAAGAGTTGGTTTTATGAAAAAAACCAACAAAATTGATAAGCCTTTAATTAATTTGAATAGAAAAAGGAAAGAGGAAAATCAAATTGTTCGTCTCAAAAATGATAAGGGAGAACTTTCTTCCAATGAAGAAGAAATTAGATTAATAATTAAGAGTTACTTTGCCCAACTTTATGCCAATAAATTTGATACTGTAAATGAAATGGAGGAATATCTACAAAAATATAGATTGTCCAGGTTAACAGAATAGGAAATAAATTATTTAAATAGCCGCATTTTAGAAAAAGAAATAGAAGAAGCTATTAATCAAGTCGCTAAGAAAAAATCTCCAGGGCCAGATGGATTTACATGTGAATTCTACCAAACATTCAAAGAACAATTAATTCCAATACTATATAAACTATTTGAAAAAATAGGGAAAGAAGGTGTACGACCAAATTTCTTCTATGACACAGATATGGTGTTGATAGCTAAAACAGGTAGGGAGAAAACTGAGAAAGAATACTGTAGACCTATTTCCCTAATTTTTGATGCAAAAAATTTTAATAAGATTTTAGCAATGAGATTCCAGAAAGTTACCCCCATGACAATACACCATGACCAAGTAGTATTTATACCAGGGATGCAGGGCTGGTTCAATACTAGGAAAACTATCAGCATAATTAAACATATTAATAACCAAACTAAGAAAAATCATATGATTATCTCAATAGATGCAGAAAAAGCATTACATGAAATCCAACACCCTTTCCTATTGAAAAGACTAGAGAGTATAGGAATAAATGGGCTTTTCCTCAAAATGATCAGTAGCATCTATTTTAAACCAACAGCAAGGATCATATGTAATGGAGACAAACTAAAACCATTCCCAATAAGATCAGGAGTGAAACAAGGCTGCCCACTGTCACTATTATTATTTAATATTGTGTTAGAAATGTTAGCTTTGGCAATAAGAGAAGAAAAAGAGATTAAAGGAATTAGAGTAGGTAATGAGGAAACCAAATTATTACTTTTTGCAGATGCCATGATGTTATACTTAGAGAACCCTACAGACTCAACTAAAAAATTACTAGAAGCAATTCACAACTTTAGCTAAGTTGTAGGATACAAAATTAATCCACATAAATCATCAGCATATTTATATATTACCAACAAAGTTCAACAGCAAGAGATACAAAAAGAAATTCCATTCAAAATAACTGTTGATAGTATAAAAAATTTCGGAATATTATTGTTCTGTGAGAAATGACCAGCAGAATGATTTCAGAGAGGCCTGGAGAGACCTACATGAACTGATGCTGAATGAAATGAGCACAACCAGGAGATCATTCTATCCGGTAACAACAATACTATATGATGATCAGTTCTGATGCACATGGCTCTCTTCAACAATGAAATGTTTCACACCACTTCCAATTGTTCAATGAATAAATCCATATACACCCAGAGACAGGGATCTGAAATGTGGACCACAATATAACATTTTCATGCTCTCTATTGATGTTTCCTTGCATTGTGTTTCCTTTCTCTTGTTTTTCTTTCTTGTAGATACGCTTTTTTTGCACAACAATAAATGTGGAAATTTGTATACATATATTCTATTTGTTAAGTATTTCAACTTTATTAACATGTAGTGGGTATCCTGCCATCTACGGGAGGGGTGGGGAGTGGGGGGGGGGAAATTGTAACAGAAAGCTTTGTTAGGATTAATGTTGACGTATTACCCATACATATGTTTTGCAAATAAAGAGTTTTAATTTAAAAAATAATAATTTTTTTGTGGAGTGTTAGGGTGAAAGGATAGAGAATAGAATAAGGAAGGGATATGGTTAGCATAGTAGTTATAAACAGAATTTTGAAGCAAATTTCACTGAGAATGTCTTATTTCTCAAACATAGAGGAAGCTGAGTAAATATTTAAAAAAAAGTTATGCCCTAAATGCTGAATGATCAGAAGATATGATCTATGCCCAAAGAAATATAAATTCAGGCATATCTTTTTACCTACATTTCCACTACTCACTATAAATATCAAAAGAGATTATTTTTTAAAAAGTAAACATACTTATAAGTACAAAAATATTCTCTAGGCAAAAAAAATATGGAAATTTAGGGAAAGCCCACTAATTGAGGAATGGCTGAATAAATTATGGTACATGGGTATGTGATTGTCATGGAATATTATTCTTTGTGAAATGTTGAGCTCAAAAATAAAAAGAAAAGAAAACAACTTGAAAGTCCTCCCTGAATTCAAGCAAAGGGATATATACTGTATAGAAATTATTAGCAATGTTCTCTGAGATGACCAACTTTAAATGATTTTGCTGTTCTCAGCAGTAAAATGTTTTATGACTACTCTGAAGGACCAATTTAAGAAATTGTGTTTGAATACAGAATAAAATATTTTTTTCTCTCCCTCTCCTTCTCAATCTTTTTCTCTCTCTTACTCGCCATCTCTCTGCCTTCCTCCCTCCCTATTCTGTTTCTTCACTCCTCCATCTCTCCCTGTCATTTTCTCTCTTCAACTTAATGTTACTTGAACCTTTTTCCTTCTATATTTATGATGGAAGATATATGTTTTCTTTCTTTCTTTCTTAACATGACTTTTATGGAAATGTTTTGCATAACTGGTTTCTTTTTGGGGCCTGTGGGTGCACACAAGAAAGAGAATCTGGAAATCAAAACTTTTAAAATCAAGTGTAAAAAATATTTTAAATTTAACTGGGAAATAATGATAAATAAAACTTTAAAAAGAGAGATTATAAAAACTTATCACCAGGATAATGCAAAATAACCAAATGGTATTTATACCAGGAATACAAGGATGTTTCAGTATCAGAAAAAGTATCAGTATAATTGACTTTATTAATAACCAAACTAACAGAAATTATATGATTATCTCAAGAGACACAGAAAAAAGCATTTGACAAAATACAACACCCATTCCTATTACAAAAAGAAAACAAAAAAAAACAAGAGAGCTCAGGAATAAATTGAGTTTTCCATAAAATGATAAATATCATCTATCTAAAATCATCATCAAGCATTATGTACAATGGGGATAAGGAAGAAGTATTGATTGGGGTAAAACCAGGCTGCTCCTTATCACCACTGCTATTTACTATTGAACTAGAAATGTTATCTTTATAAATGAGACGAAAAAAAAATAAATTGAAGGATTTAAAGCAGATAATAAGAAAACAAAACTATTACTCTTTGCAGATGGCATGGCATATTTAGAGAATCAACTAAAAAATACTAGGAAGAATTAACATCTTTAGCAAAGTTGTAAGATAGTTGTAAAGCAGCTGCTTCTCCTCTGCATTAAACAGACCTCAAACTCTAAAATATGAGTAAGAAACAGAAAAGAACTCTCACCATAGAAAATATTTATGGAGAGAAAGAAGGGCAGACCTCAGATCCTGAGGTTCCTAAAGGGAAAGCAACTTCAGAGGAAGCCACAAAAGGGGACATGAGCTCGTCCTCATTTCACAAAGCTTACCTGGAAGATTTCATAAAGAATCTCAAAAGAGAGTTAGAAGAAAAATGGGGAAATGAGTTGAAATCATTACAAGAAGGTTAAAATGTCCTCCAAAAGAGATGTGAAAAAGACACCAATTCATTGAAAAACCAAACTGGTGAAATGGAAAAAAAACACCAACTAACTGAAAAACAAAAATGTTGAAATAGAAAAAGACAACAACTCATTGGAAAACAAAATTGATGAAATGGAAAAAGACACCAACTCATTGCAAAACAAAATTGGTGAAATGGAAAAAATGCAATGAACAAAAAAATTGAATTGGCCAGTTACAAAAGGAGCTTAAAAAAGGTAAGTGAATAAAATAATACTTTAAAAATTAGAATTGAACAAATAGAAGTGAATGACTCAATAAGACTTCAAGATTCAGTCAAACAAAAACACAAAAAAAGAAAATATGAAATATTTCCTAGGAAAAACAACTGACTTGAAAAACAGATAAAGGAGAGACAATCTCACAATTATTGAACTCCCTGAAAACCATGATGAAAAAAAGAACCTAGTTCCTATATTCCAGAAAATCATGAAAGAAAACTGCCCTGATGTTTTAGAATCAGAAGGAAAAATCATCATCGAAAGAATTCACTGATCACCTCCTGAAAGAGACCCCAAAATTAAAACCCTAAGGAATATAATGGCCAAATTTCAGGACTATCTCACCAAGGAAAAAATATTGCAAGCAGCTAGAAAGAAATAATTTAAATACTGAGAAACTGTAATTAGAATCATACAAGATCTGTCAGCTTCCACATTAAAGGATTGAAGGGCCTGGAATCAGATATTCTGAAAAGGCAAATTAACTTGGATTACAGCCAACAATGTTATCCAGGTAAAATGAGGGTTATCTTCCAGG
The DNA here is from genome assembly GCA_023553655.1 of Myrmecobius fasciatus. Classification (NCBI taxonomy): domain Eukaryota; kingdom Metazoa; phylum Chordata; class Mammalia; order Dasyuromorphia; family Myrmecobiidae; genus Myrmecobius; species Myrmecobius fasciatus. The sequence goes on along the minus strand of JAJPUD010027407.1, from coordinate 9,523 downwards.
GAAGAAGATGTTCATTCGATGACATAGGAGAATTTCACCTATTTCTAATGAAAAGACCAGATCTGAACAAAAAATTTGTCCTCCAAACACAGAACTGAAGAGAAGCATAAAAACATAAAAAGGAAAGAACTCTTGAGAACTACATTTCTACTGTGGGTATATTCAAAGAATGGGGGTATAATTTGATTTTTCTTCGATAAAATGGAAAGAAATTAGGGGTGGAAGGGCTATCATAGTGGAAAAAGGGGAAAAGAGGTAAAAGAAAGTTTGAAAAAAGGAAAAAATAGGTAAAATCTCATGAAGAGGCAAAGAAAATCTAATATAATTGAGGGAAAGAAAGGAGGGCAATGAGCATTGTGTGAAGCTTACTCTCATCAGATTGGGCTCTAAAAGAGTATATCAGACACATTGGGTTTCACGGAAAAACTTGTCTCTCCTTATAGGGAAATAGGAGGGAAAGGAGGAAAAGAAAGGGATAGACTAATAGAATGAAAAATAGAAGAATTAGGGGAAAGGTGTAAAAAAGAGGGAGGGGCTCTAAAGGGGAGAGGACTGTTAGAGAAAGGTCATCATCAAAAACAAAATACTGGGGAGAGGGGATGGGAGAAAGGGGAAAGGGAAGAGAAAAACATAATTTTGAGTAAATAAGATGGCAGGAAATACAGAATTAGTTATTTTGACTGTTAATGTGAATGAGATGAACTCTCCCATAAAACGGATGCACATAGCAGACTGGATTAAAAGCCAGAATCCTACATTATGTTGTTTACAAGATATGCATCTAAAACATAGAGATACATACAAAGTGAAGGTAAAGGGCTGGAGCACAATCTTTTATGCTTCAGGTGAACAAAAAAAAAAGCAAGTGTAGCAATCCTTATCTCAGATCAAGTAAAAGCAAAGATAGACCTAATTAACAGAGACAAAGAAGGAAACTATATTTTACTAAAGGGTACCATAGATAATGAAGCAATTTCAATACTAAATATATTTTCAATAAGTGGTATAGCATCCAAATTCCTAGAGGAAAAGTTAAAAGAGATGCAAGAAGAAATAGAGAGCAAAACTATATTAGTGAGGGATCTCAACTTTGTTCTCTCAGATTTAGATAAATCAAACCACAAAATAAATAAGAAAGAAGTTAGGGAGGTAAACAAAATGTTAAAAAAGTTAGTTATGATTGATCTTTGGAGGAAATTGAAAGGTGATAGAAGGGAGTTTACTTTTTTCTCAGGGGTTCATGGCATTTATAAAAAAATTGACCAAGTGTTAGGGCATAAAAACCTCAAAATCAAATTCAGAAAGGCAGAAATAGTAAATGTATCCTTTTTAGATCATGATGCAATAAAATTCACATGTAATATAAGGCCAGGAGAAAATAGACCAAAAGTTAATTGGAAACTAAATAATTTAATTTTAAAGAACATACGGGTAAAAAAGCAAATCATAGACACAATCAATAATTTAATCCAGGAGAATGACAATAATGAGACAACATACCTAAATTTGTGGGATACCACCAAAGTGCTTATAAGGGTTAATTTCATATCTCTAGATGCTTATTTGCATAAAATAGAGAAAGAGAAGATGAAAACCTAGAAAAAGAACATATTAAAAACCCTCAATTAAATATCACATTGGAAATTATGAAAATAAAAGGGTAGATTAATAAAATTGAAAATAAGAAAATTATTGAATTAATAAATAAAACTAAAAGTTGGTGATGTGATTCCTTTTCCCTCCTTTATGATTTGTTTGGGATACAGACCCAGTAACAACATTGCTGAGTCAAAGGGTATGAATACATTTTTATAGCCCATTGTCCATAGTTCCAGATTGTATTCCTGAATGATTGTATCATTTCACAACTCCATCAACAATGCATTAGTATCGGCCAAGATGGCGAACTGCAGACACCATTCTCTGTGAACTCCTGAGACCTTCCCTCAGACCCAGACAAAGTGAGCCTTCGAACTGGTTTTGGAGTGAGGGCTCCTCCAAACATTTGGACTACAACGCACTTCTATGAAAAATCTATCTTGAAAGAACTCCGGAGAAGGTTAGCCTCAGGGGAAATCAGCCACTGGTTGAGATCAGACTCCAGCCGGGGCTGAAGTCAGGGCTGCGATAGAGGGGTGGATTTTAGGCACCCAGGAAGCCCCTGGGAGACGCCTGGGCCACTTTGCTCTGCTTGCGGGCAGGTGCTTTGGCAGATCTGCCTTTGGTAAAGGGTGGATCGAGAGCAGCTGAAAACGAGGTTCTAGTGCAAATCTAGCCCGACCAGCCTCAGACTGGAAGTCAACTTGGCAAACTGCCCCAGGGCAAATACAAATTGTTGCAGTTTTCTCTGCTTTTGACCAATATCCCAACTTTAAATCATGAGCAAGAAGCAGAAGAGAGCTCTCACCATAGAAAGCTTTTACGGAGAAAAAATAGAACAGTCCCCAGATACTGACACTATGAAAACAATCCCAGATGAAGCCACAAAGGCAGACTTAAGTTGGTCTCCCTTTCAGAAGGCTTACCTGGATGATTGCATTAAGAATCTCAAAAGAGAGCTAGAAGAAGAATGGGGAAATAAATTGAGATCAGGGCAACAGAAATATCAAAAACTGGAAAATAGGACTGGTGAATTGGAAAAAGAAAACAGTTCACTGAAAAACAAAATTGGTGAATTGGAAAAAATCACCAATTCACTGGAAAATAAAAATGGTCAACTGAAAAACAAAATTGGTGAATTGGAAAAAGACAACAATTCACTGAAAAACAAAATTGGTGAATTGGAAAAAGACAACAATTCACTGAAAAATAAAACTGGCAAAATGGAAAAAGAATGCATTGAATCAAGAAATTCAATTGGCCAGCTACAAAAGGAGCTAAAAAAGATAACTAAAGGAAATGATACTTAAAAAATTAAAATTGAACAAATAGAAGTAAATGACTCAATAAAACTTCAAGAATCAGTTAAACAAAAACAAAAAAAAATGAACAAATAGAAGAAAATATCAAATATCTCCTAGGAAAAACAACTGCCTTGGAAAACAGATCCAGGAGAGACAATTTAAGGATTATCGGACTCCCTGAAAGCCACGATGAAAAAAAAAAAACAAAAAACAAAAAACAAAACCTGGATGCTGTCTTCCAGGAAATAATGAAAGAGAATTGCCCTGAAGTTTTAGAATCGGAAGGCAAAATTGGCATTGAAAGAATTCACGATCACCTCCAGAAAGAGACCCCAAAATTAAAACCCCAAGGAATATCGTGGCCAAATTTCAGGACTATCGCACCAAGGAAAAGATGTTGCAAGCAGCTAGAAAGAAACAGTTCAAATACCGAGGAACTGTCATTAGAATTACACAGGATCTGTCAGCTTCCACACTGAAGGATCGAAGGGCTTGGAACCAGATATTCCTAAGGGCAAAGGAACTTGGATTACAGCCAAGAATAACCTATCCAGCTAGAATGAGCATTATCCTCCAGGGAAGAAGATGGTCATTCAATGATATAGATGAATTCCACCTATTTCTAATGAAAAGACCGGAACTGAACAAAAAATTCGACACCCAAACAGAGAACTCAAGAGATGCATAAAAAGGTAAAAAGGAAAGGACTCTTGAGAACTTTATTTTTACTAGGGGGATACTTAAAGTTTTGGGGTATAATTAACTAAATATTAGTTTGATAATATGAAAAAGAGAACTAGAGGGGAAAAAGTTGTCATACTGGGGAAAAGAGGGAAAAAGTGGTAAAATAAGATCTAAAAAAAAAAGGAGGTAAAAACAGGGTAAAATCACTTGAAGAGGCAAAGAAAACCTAATATAATTGAGAGAAAGAGGGGAGGGAGATGAGCACTGTGTAAATCTTACTCTCATCAGGTTGGGCTCTAAAAGTGTATATCAGACATTTGATTTCACATAGAAACTTGTCTGTTGCTAGAGGGAAGTGGGAGGGAAAGGAGGAAAAGTAAGGGACAAACTAATAGAAGGGAAAATAGAAGAATCAGGGGAAAGGAGTAAAAACAGGGGGAGGGGATCTAAAGGGTAGAGTATTGTTTGGGGGAGAGGGTCATCAAAAGCAAAGTACTGAGGAGGGGGGAAGGGAGAAAGGGGAAAGGAAAGGGGAGTATTGTTTGGGGGAGGGGTCATCAAAAGCAAAGTACCTAGGTGGGTTGGAAGGGAGAAAGGGGAAAGGAAAGGGGAAAACATAACTTGGGTAAATGAGATGGCAGGAAATAAAGAATTAGTTATTCTAACTGTGAATGTGAATGGGATCAACTCTCCCATAAAGCAGAAGCGGATATCAGACTGGATTAAAAACCAGAATCCCACAATATGTTGTCTACAAGAAACACATTTAAAACATAGTGACACATATAGAATGAAGGTAAACGGCTGGAGCAGAAAATATTATGCTTCAGGTGAACATAAAAAAGCAGGGGTAGCAATCCTTATCTCAGATCAAGTAAAAGCCAAGATAGATCTAATCAAAAGAGATAAGGAAGGAAACTATATTTTATTAAAGGGTACCATAGATAATGTAGCAATATCTATACTAAATATATATGCACCAAGTGCAATAGCACACAAATTCCTAGGGGAGAAATTAAGAGAGATGCAAGAAGAAATAGACAGCCAAATGATACTAGTGGGGGATCTCAACCTTACTCTCTCAGAATTAGATAATTCAAACTACAAAATAAACAAAAAAGAAACTAGGGAGATAAACCAATTGTTAGAAAAGTTAGGTATGATAGATCTATGGAGAAAGTTGAATGGAGACAGTAGGGAGTTTACTTTTTTCTCAGCAGTCCATGGAACCTATACAAAAATTGACCATGGGTTAGGGCATAAAAACCTCAAAATCTAATGTAGAAAGGCAGAAATAGTAAATGCATCCTTTTCAGATCATGATGCAATAAAATCACATGCAATATAAGGCCAGGAGAAAATAAACCAAAAGGTAATTGGAAATTAAATAATCTAATCCTGAAGAATGAATGGGTGAAAGAGCAAATCATAGACACAATCAATCATTTCATCCAGGAGAATGACAATAAGGAGACAACATACCAAAATTTGTGGGATACGGCCAAAGCGGTTTTAAGGGGAAATTTTATATCTCTAGATGCTTACTTGTATAAAATAGAGAAATAAAAGATCAATGAATTGGGCTTATTATTAAAAAAAAACTAGAAAAAGAACAAATTAAAAACCCTCAATTAAATACCAAATTGGAAATTCTAAAAGTAAAAGGAGAAATTAATAAAATCGAAAATAAGACAACTATTGAGTTAATAAATAAAACTAAGAGTTGGTTCTATGAAAAAACCAATAAAATACATAAGCCTTTAGTTAATTTGATAAGAAAAAGGAAAGAGGAAAATCAAATTGTTAGTCTCAAGAATGATAAGGGAGGACTTTCCTCCAATGAAGAGGAAATTAGAGCAATAATTAGGAGTTACTTTGCCCAACTTTATGCCAGTAAGTTTGATAATCTGAATGAAATGGAGGAATATCTACAAAAATATAGATTGCCGAGGTTAACAGAAGAGTATATAAATTATTCAAATAGTCCCACATTAGAAAAAGAAATAGAAGAAGCCATTAACCAAATCCCTAAGAAAAAATCTCCAGGGCCAGATGGATTTACATGTGAATTCTACCAAACATTCAAAGAACAATTGATTCCAATACTACACAAACTATTTGAGAAATTAGAGACAGACGGTATACTGCCAGAATCCTTCTATGAGACCGATATGGTGCTGATAGGTAAACCAGGTGGGGTAAAATCAGAGAAAGAAAACTATAGACCAATTTCCCTAATGAATATTGATGCAAAAATTTTAAATAAGATTTTAGCAATGAGATTACAGAAAGTCATCCCCAGGATAGTACACTATGACCAAGTAGGATTTATACCAGGGATGCGGGCTGGTTCAATATTAGGAAAACTATCAGCATAATTAATTATATTAATAACCAAATTAACAAAGACCATATGATTATCTCAATAGATGCAGAAAAAGCCTTTGACAAAATCCAACACCCTTTCCTATTAAAAACACTAGAGAGTATAGGAATAAAAGGGCTTTTCCTCAAAAAGATCAGTAGTATCTATTTAAAACCATCAGCAAGCATCATATGTAATGGAGACAAACTAAAACCATTCCCAATAAGATCAGGAGTGAAACAAGGCTGCCCACTGTCACCATTACTATTTAATATTGTATTAGAAATGTTAGCTTTAGCAATAAGAGAAGAAAAAGAGATAAAAGGAATCAGAGTAGGTAATGAAGAAACCAAATTATCACTCTTTGCAGATGACATCATGGTATACTTAGAGAACCCTAGAGATTCAACTAAAAAACTACTAGAAACAATTCGCAACTTTAGCAAAGTGGCAGGATTCAAAATTAATCCACATAAATCATCAGCATTTTTATATATTACCAACAAAGTTCAGCGGCAGGAGGTACAAAAAGAAATTCCATTCCAAATAGCAGATGATAGGATAAAATATTTGGGAATCTATCTGCCAAGGAAAAGTCAGAAAATATACAAACTAAATTACAAAACACTTTCCACACAAATAAAATCAGACCTAATCAATTGGAAAAATATTAAGTCCTCATTGGTAGGCAGAGAGAACATAATAAAAATGACAATACTACCCAAACTAATCTACTTATTTAGTGCCATACCAATCAAACTCCCTAGAAATTATTTTACAGATCTAAAAAAAAATAGTAGCAAAGTTCATTTGAAAGAACAAAAGGTCAAGGATTTCAAGGGGATTAATGAAAAAAAAGGCAGATGAATGTGGCCTTGCTGTACCAGATCTAAAACTATATTATAAAGCAGCGATCATTAAAACCGTTTGGTATGGGATAAGAAATAGAGCAGTCGATCAGTGGCACAGGATAGGTTATCAGGACAACCTAGGCAATAACCTTAACAATCTAGTGTTCGATAAACCCAAAGACCACAGCTTTTGGGATAAATACTCACTATTCATCAAAAACTGCTGGGAAAATTGGAAACTAGTGTGGAAGAAATTAGGGCTTGACCCATACCTCACACCACATACCAAGATAAGATCTAAATGGGTTCATGATCTAGATATAAAGAGGGACTTTGTAAGCAAGTTAGAGGAATGTAATATAGTTTATCTCTCAGACCTGTGGAGATGGAACAAATTTATGTCCAAAGAAGACTTGGAACTCCTAATTGAACACCAGATGGATAATTTTGATTATTTTAAGTTAAAAAGTTTCTGTACAAACAAAACAAATGCAGACAAGATTAGGAGGGAAGCATCTAATTGGGAAATCATCTTTACATTACTGGTTCTGATAAAGGCCTCATTTCTAAAATATATAGAGAATTGTCTCATTTATATAAGAATTCAAGCCCCTCTTCAATAGATAAGTGGTCAAGGGATATGAACAGACAATTTTCAGATGATGAAATTAAAACCATCTCTAGTCATATGAAAAGTTGCTCCAAATCACTATTGATCAGAGATATGCAAATTAAGACAACTCTGAGATACCACTACACACCTGTCAGATTGGCTAAAATGACAGGAAAAGATAATGATGAATGTTGGAGGGGATGTGGGAGGGCTGGGACACTAATACATTGTTGGTGGAACTGTGAACAGATCCAACCATTCTGGAGAGCAATTTGGAGCTATGCTCAAAAAGTTGTCAAACTGTGCATACCCTTTGACCCAGCAGTGTTTCTATTGGGCTTATATCCCAAAGAGATCTTAGAGGAGGGAAAGGGACCCACATGTGCAAGAATGTTTGTGGCAGCCCTTTTTGTATTGTCTAGAAACTGGAAACTGAAGGGATGCCCAAAAATTGGAGAGTGGCTGAATAAATCATGGTATATGAATGTTATGGAATATTATTGCTCTGTAAGAAACGACCAGCAGGACAATTTCAGACAGACCTGGAGGGACTTGCATGAACTGATGCTGAGTGAAACGAGCAGAACCAGGAGATCATCATGCACAGCAGCAACAGTATTGCATGATGATCAATTCTGATGGACATGGCTCTCTGCAATAAAGAATTGTCTCAAACCAGTTTCAGTTGTTCACTGAAGAAAACCATATACACCCAGAAAGAGGGACATGAAATATGGACCACAACGTAAGTTTTTCATGATCTCTATTGACATTTGCTTGCATTGTGTTGCCTTTCTCTGATTCTTTTTTTTTTTCTTGTAGATAGGATTTTTCTTGCATAACTTCTCAAGCATTTCAACATTATTAACATGTAGTGGACTTCCTGCCATCTAGGGGAGGGGAGGGGACTGGGGGTAAAATTTGTATTGGAAAGCTTTGTAAAGATCAAGGTTGGGGAACTACCCATACATATGTTATACAAATAAAAAGCTTAAAATAAAAATAAAAAAAATGCAAAAAAAAAAAAAGACCAAAGGTTTTGAGTACCAAATAAAAAAAAAAAAGAGATGTCTGAGCTAAATAGTCTTAAAAAAGTTCCTTGGGGTCTTCTGGCTAGTGAATCACAGAGAAAGAACTGAACCTGACTTTCTTAATTCCCAACCAATGTGCTATTGTTATGCTTGTTAATTATAAAGTACATCATGAAACACATGTATTAAAGAAAAGTAGTCGGGGTCACAGCCAAGATGGCGGAGAGGACCCACGTCTCTTTCTAAACTCTTCTCATGACCTTCAGGCTAACGTGCAAATCCAAACTCTGAATTGGCTCTGGACTGACAGAAGCCACGGAATATCAGGAGTGAAACAAATTACCAGCAGAAGGCAATTTCAAAGATTGCCAGAAAAGGTCTTTTTCCATCGGGCACGAAGGGAGGCAGGCGAAGCTCAAGCAGGCTGAGCACAGATGCCAGGGTGGGGAGCACAGACCTGGGGTGGTGAGGGCTCCAGGCACCAGATAATCTCCAAGAAGGAATCTACTGCAGTATTTGCTACTCTGTCCTGATTGCAAGCCAGAAGATCCCCAGAGAAGTTGTAAAACATCCAACATAAACACAAAAGGCAAATAGTGAACTCTGAAAGGCCAGAATTTCACAGAATCTCACCATGCCCACCCAGTACCGGAGTCAGCCAGCACAGCTGCTGATGCTGCTTGTAGAGGAAGCTGGGACAATCTCCTTTGCCCTAAAAGCAGATATTTTTTTAATGTCCACTTCATCGTTCATAGATCTTTATGGTTTTTACATATAAACATTAGGCTTAATCTCACTCTTTTCTAATAAAATTATTTCTGACTCACAATATTCTTTTTCACTTCAACCTTATTTCTATCTCTAATTACTCCTTTTTAAATTTTCAGACTTCCCAGTTCCTTATTTTCTATGCACAAAATTGATCAATTACTTCTTAGCTCACTTCTCCTACAAAGTTATAAATTCATTCCCATTTCACAAGACTCTCTTGAAAGAAATTAAAAGAGAGTTAGAAGAAAAATGAGGAAAAGAAATGAGAACATTGCAAGAGGGTTTGGAAAAGGAAACACAGAAAT
>JAJPUD010027406.1:0-15589 GCA_023553655.1 Myrmecobius fasciatus | reverse complement strand
AAAAAAAAAAAAAAAAAAAAGATTGCTGCCCCTGCTTTTTTTTTATTTCACCTGAAGCATAATAGATTTTGTTCCAGCCTTTTATCTTTATTCTGTTTTTATCACTCTACTTTAAATGTGTTACTTGTAAACAACATATTGCAAGATCCTGGATTTTAATCCAGTCTATTATTCACTTCCATTTTATGGGAGAGTCCTTCCCATTCACATTTACTATGACTAATTCTGTATTTCCCCTCATCTTCTTGACTCCAAGTTATGCTTTTCTCTTTCATTTCCCAATTTCCCTCCTCCCCAGAATTTTCCTTCACACAGTCCTCTCCATTTATAGCTGCTTCTTCTTTCTTATACCTTTCCCCTACTAATTTTGTTTTCCCTTCTATTAGCTTCCCTCTTTCCCTTCCACTTTAACTTCCCACTTCCCTATAGGGTGAGGCAAGTTTCTCTATGGTGCCAAATATGTCTGATATTCTCTGATGAAAGTAAGATTAACACAATGTTCATGCCCCTCCCTTCTTACCTTTAATTATAATACATCTTCTTTGCCTCTTCATGGTGTAATTTCCTTCATTTTACCTCCACTTTTTCCTATTTTTGCAGTACAATTCTTTTTCTACCTCTAGTTGCTTTTTCATTTTATTGCAATAAAATCAACTTATACCTGTACTCTCTTAAGTATACCAATAACAGAGAGATAGTTCTCAAGAGTTCTTTCCTTTTTACCTCTTTATGCTTCTCTTTTTTTCTGTATTTGGAGATCCAATTTTTTTTTTGTTCAGCTCCAGTCTTTTCATCAGAAATAAATTAAATTCATATGTATCATTGAATGTCTATCTTCTTCCCTGAAAGGCAATGCTCAATTCAGCTGGATAGTTGATTCTTGGCTGCAATCCAAGTTCCTTTGCCTTTCAAAATATTAGATTCTAAGCCTTTCAATCCATTAAAATAGAAGCTGCTAGGTCCTGGGTAATCCTGATTTTGACTGCTTGATATTTACATTATTTTTTCTGGCTGCTTCCAATATTTTTTCTGTGATCTGATAATTCTGAAATTTAGCTACAATATTCCTTGGAATTTACATTTTAGCATTTCTTTCAGGAGATGATAAGTAAATTCTTCTAATGGTTATTTTATTTTCTGGTTTTACAACAACAGGGAAGTTTTCCTTGATGATTTCCTGAAAGATAATATCTAGTCTCTTTTTTTCCACATGGTTTTCAGGAAGTCCAATAGTCCTTAGATTGTCTCTCAGAGATCCATTTTCCAGTAATTCTTTTTCCAATGTCAGTTGTTTTTCCAATGAAGTATTTTACATTTTCTTTATTTTTTAAATTAAAGCTTTTTATTTGCAAAACATGGGCATGGGTAATTTCTTCAAAATTGACCCTTGCAAAACTTTCTGTTCCAAATTTTACCCTCCTTCTCCCTACCCTCTCCCCTAGATGGCAAATAGTCTAATACATGATAAATATGTTACAATATATGTTAAATCCAATATATGTATACAAAGTTATACAGTCCTGTTGCTGCACAAGAAAAATGGGCTCAAGAGGGGAAAGAACTGAGAAGAAAACAAAATGCAAGCAAACAACGACAGAAAGAGTGAAAATGCTATGTTGTGGCTCATAATTCTTTCTCTATCACTCTCTTCATCATTGTACAATTGGAACTGGTTTGAATCATCTCATTGTTGAAGAGAGCCACGTCCATCAGAACTGATCATCATATGGTCTTGTTGCCATGTATAATGATCTCCTGGTTCTGCACATTTCAATTAGCATCAGTTTATGTAGGTTTTTCCAGGCTCCTCTGTAATTATCCTGCTGGTCATTTCTTATAGAACAATAATATTCTATAATATTCATATACCATAATTTATTCAGCCATTCTCCAAATAATGGGCATCCATTCAATTTCTACTTTCTTGCCACTACAAAAAGGGCTGCCGCAAACATTTTTTCCCATGTGGGTCCCTTTTTCTCTTTTAAGATGTCCTTGGGATATAAATCCAATATAAACACTGCTGGGTCAAAGGGTATACACAGTTTAATAACTATTTTAGCGTAGTTCCAAATTGCTCTCCAGAATGGTTGGATCCATTCAAAGCTCGACCAGGAATGTGTCAGTATCCCAGTTTTCCCACATCCCCTCCAACATTCATCATTATCATTTCCTGTCATTTTAGCCAATCTGACAAGTGTGTAGTGGTATCTCAGAGTTGTCTTAATTTGCATTTCTCTGATCAACAGTGATTTGGAACACTTTTTCAAATGACTAGAAACATTTTTAATTTCTTCATCTGAAAATTGTCTCTTCATATCCTTTGATCATTTATCAATTGGAGAGTGACTTGAATTCTTAGCAATTTGAGTCAATACTCTATATATTTTAGAAATGACTCCTTTATTAGAACATTTAAATGTAAAAATGATTTCCCAATTTATTGTTTCACTTCTATTTTGTCTATATTAGTTTTCTTTGTACAAAAATTTTTAACTTAATATAATCAAAATTATCTACCTGGTGTTCAATTAAGAATTCCATTTCTTTTTTGAACACAAATCCCTTCCTTCTCCACAGATCTGATAGGTAAATTATCTTATCTTCTTCTAATTTGCTTATAATATCACTCTTTATGCCTAAATCATGAACCCATTTCTATCTTTTTTTAGTATGCGATATTAGGTGTGGATCAAACTCTAATTTTTCTTCCATACCAGTTTCCAATTTTTCCAGCAGTTTTTTGTCAAATAGTGAGTTCTCATCCAAAAAGCTGGAGTTTTTAGGTTTGTCAAGTGCTAGATTGCTATAGTTATTGCCTATTTTGTCCTGTGATCCTACATTATTTCTTAGCTAGTACCATATGATTTTGATAATCCCTGCTTCCTAATAGTTTTAGATCTGGCACAGTGAGGCCACTTCATCAACTTTTTATTATTATTATTATTAATTCCCTTGAAATTCTTGATCTTTTGTTTTTCCAGATGAAATTTGGTACTATTTTTTTTTCTATATCTAAGAAATAATTTCTTGGGAGTCTGATTGGCATGGCACTAAATGAGTCAATTAATTTAGGTAATATTGTCACTTTATGATATTTGCTTGCAAGAGATATAAATATAACCCCTTTGGCTGTATCCCACACATTTTGGTATGTTGACTCATTATTGTCATTCTCCTGGATGAAATTATTGATTGTGTCCATGATTTGCTCTTTCACCCATTCATTCTTTAGGATTAGATTATTTAATTTCTACATAACTTTTGGTCTATTTTCTCCTGGCTTATATTGCATGTTATATTTATTGCATCATGATCTGAAGAAAATGCATTTACTATTTCTATCTTTCTGCATTTGATTTTGAGATTTTTATGCCCTAGCACATGAGCAATTTTTGTATAAGTTGCATGAACCACTGAGAAAAAAGTAAACTCCTTTCTGTATCCATTCAGTTTTCTCCAAAGGTCTATCATACTTAACTTTTCTAACATTTTGTTTAGATCCCTAACTTCTTTCTTATTTATTTTGTGTTTTTGATTTATCGAATTCTGAAAGAGCAAGTTTGAGATCCCCCACTAGTATCGTTTTACTATCTATTTCTTCTTGCATATCTCTTAACTTCTTCTCTAGGAATTTGGTTGCTATACCATATATGTTTAGTATTGATATTGCTTCATTATCTATGGTACCCTTAAGTAAAATATGGTTTCCTTTCTTATCTCTTTTGATTAGATCTATCTTTGCTTTTGCTTGATCTGAGATCAGGATTGATACCCCTGCTTTTTTTTTTTTTTCTCACCTGAAGTATAATAGATTTTGCTCTAGCCCTTTACCTTCACTCTGTATGTATTACTATGTTTTAGATGTGTTTCTCTCTGGACCTCTTTGGAGGTCTATTGTAGGATTCTAGCTTTTAATCTAGTCTGCTATCTGCTTTTGTTTTATGGGATACTTAATCCAATTCACATGCACAGTTAAAATAACTAATTCTTTGTTTCCTGCCATCTTATTTATTCAAATTTATGTTTTTTTTTCTTTCTTTTCCCCTTCTCTCTTCCCCAGTATTTTGCTTTTGATAATCACCTCTCTCAAACAGTCCACCCCCTTTAGAACCTCTCCCCCTCCCCCTTTTTTTTACATCTTTCCCTTATTTCTTCTATTTTCCCTTCTATTATTCTTTCCTTTTCTTTTCCCCTTTCCCTCCACTTCCCTGTATGGTAATATAATTTTCTTTGTGAAACAAAATATGTCTGATATTCTCTCTTAGAGCCAAATCTGATGAGAGTAAGATTCACACAATACCCATCCCCTCCCTTCTTTCTCTCAAATATTAAAAGTGTTCCTTGCCTCTTCATGAGATGTAATTTCCCTTATTTTACCTCTTTTTTCCTCTTTTTTCAGTATGATCCCCTTTTCACCTCTAGTTTCTTTTTCATATGGCCAAAATAAAATCAAATTATACCTGCATTCTCTAAATATACTCATAATAGAAATATAGTTCTCAAGAGTTCTTTCCTTTTTACCTTTTTCTTCTTTTTATTCTTTATTCTTGGAGGTCAAAATTTTTGTTCAGATCTGGTCTTTTCATTAGAAATAGGTGAAAGTCATCTATATCATTGAATATCCAGTTTCTTCCCAGACAAACAATGTTCATTTTAGCTGGATAGCTTATTCTTGGCTGTAATCCAAGTTCCTTTGTCTTCTGGAGATGATCTGTTTTTTGTATCTTCAGGGCTTGAAATCTCTTGTTATCTTTCGTTATAAAAGCTAGATATGGTCAGAATTCTTTTTTGCTTTTTTTTTTGCTCATTTTTTAAAAGCTGTTAGGACAAAGGGTGATTGTCTAAGCTTCCTCTGACAGTGGCTGGGTTGGGTCTGTGCTAGGAGGGTGTGGCCATAAAGGGACTTATTATTTGCCTTTTGTATTTATGTTGGATGCTTTGCATCTAATCTGCTGATCTGTTGGCTTGCAACCAGGACAGAGTAGCCAATACTGCTGTAGATTCCTCCTGTTATATTCCCTGGTGTGGAACACCACATTGCCCTGGGTCCCTGTGCTTGCTTGTGCTTAGCCCCTCCCTCTGTTCTTATTGAAACAGACCTTTTCTAAAGTTCTTACAAAATATCTTCTGCTGGAAATTTGTTACACTCCAAATATTTATGGGTTCTGCCATTCCACAAGCATTTCAGAGACTTGATTTGGTGTTGATCTGAGGGACTTCAGGGACAACTCAGATAAAGATGTGTCTCCTCTTGACCATCTTGGCTCTGCCCCCAAGAAATACTTCTTTTTTTGCACAATAACTTTATTATATATTTAAAATGAATAACAAGTTGTACATAATACTAATAATTTTTATTTGCAAAACATATGCGTGGGTAATTTTTCAACATTGACCCTTGCAAAGCTTTCTGTTACAAATTTTCCCTCCTCTCCCCCACTCCCTCCCCTATATGGCAGAAAGTCCAATACATGTTAATTATGTTAAGATACTTGACAAATTGAATATGTGTATACATATTTATACAGTTATCTTGCTGTACAAGAAAAATAGGATGTATAAGAAAAAAATCTGACAAGGGAAACATAATGCAAGCAAACACCAATAGAGAGTGTGAAAATGTTATGTTGTGGTCTACATTCAGATCCCTCTCTCTGAATGTATATGGCTTTTTTCATCACTGAACAACTGGAACTGGTTTGCAACATCTCATTGTTGAAGAGAACCGTGTACTTCAGAACTGATCATCATATAGTCTCGTTGTTGCCATGTACAATGATCTCTTGGTTCTGATGATTTCACTCAGCATCAGTTCATGCAAGTCTCTCCAGGTATTTCTTAAATCATCCTGTTGGCCAAGAAATACTTCTTAACTGTACTGACCATTTGCAAGGAGATCATCTTTAGCTAATGAAATGAAGAGTTGATTTTCAATCAACATGAATTTTATTTCTACCAGGTTGAAGGTAACTAAGATGCGCAACTGCATAGATCACTAATTTTTTTTTCCATCTGCAGAAATGATCAGTAGTGTTTGATGCACCTGTCACCCTTCATCTGCTTAATTCAAAATTTTAGTAGTGGAATATGGTGGGATCCATAAATAAGACATTTGACTCCAACAATAGTATTTTTTTTTCTACTACTCATGGTTTTCTAGAATCTGGGATATACTTCTAGGTTTATCCCTTTAACCTATTTATTTGATTTTTGACTTGGAGATCTTACTGTCACAGTTGCTGGACTTATCCCAGTTTTTAGATCAGCTTATTTTTGTATTCCATTTTGCTACTATATTCATTCCACATGCTGCTCTGAACTACATGTGATAGAAAGTCCCTGCATCAGATGGCTCTCTGTTGCCCTCTGCTGATTTTAATAAATTCCATGATTTCTTGCTAGTCATACAAATTATATTTTTTTTTGTAAAGGTATTGGCAACAGGCCTATTGTTTATAAAACATGATGCTAATAACTGAAGATAAAATCAGAAAAAAAATGATAGAAATGTTGTTCTCAAGGAACTTATAATTTAGAAATCTTGTGAGGCATGAAATAATAATTATGGCTTAATGTATATGGAACCATATGGTTTACAAGCTGATAGCTTCAGAAGATAGGTTGTACAAATATTTCCATTTACAAATAAGGAAACTAATATAGAGCACAATTAAGTAAATTAAAATAAGCCTAGGATTAGACAAGTAGTAAGTATAAAACTTGCATGCAGATCTGCATCTTTTATACCTAGCAATCCAATGCTCTTTTCATTGAATAATAAAAACATATTTAGAAGTGTAAATATAAGAAAATTATTACTATCAATGAAGATTAGCCCTTATTCTGTGGTTGATAGCAGAACTGAAGTAAAATTCAAAATTAGAGATACATATGCAGGAGTTATCTGAAATAATGTTATAATTGGAGACTTATGAGTAGATTCAATTGTTGAGAATATATTAATTCCCAGAGATAAAAAAGGAGATTTTTTCCAGGATAACAGCCCTTCATAGACATCCACTTAAAATTCAGGAGGAGAATAAGGTCATATATTTAGAGCACTTAAGACATTTGAATGACCTGCCTAAGGTATTAGAGATGCTAAGGTCAAAGCCATGATTGAAACCCAGGTTCTCTGACAATTATAAATCTCATTTCATGAACTGAAAAACTAGGGAAAGTTCATAAGAGTATAGGATAGAGATGAAATTAACCCTGAAAATCTTCTCTTCTAATCCTCTAATTTTAGAGTTAATGTTGATAAAAAATGAATTCGAAGGTTAAGGTGAATTACCCAGTGAATTTTATTTTACATACTTTGATTACAAAGCCAGTGCTTTTTCTAGCACTCTGCTTTTTGGGTAAAGATATTTTCTATTTTTTTTTAATTGATCGGTTTAGGAACAATTATTTATTTAATTTTTGTATTACATTAGCAAATTGAGGCACAGAAAAGTTTAGTGATTTGCCCAAGATTATACAATTAATAATTGACAGGGCAGCAAATTGAATCTAGGTCATCTGGCATCAGATCCAGTAGCCTTTCTACTATTTTTTTTCCATTCAAATATTATTGACCTTTTTAATTTGCTACCAAATACAGTTATACAATCATCTAAGCTCTTGTTTTAAATATCTCTATGAAAGTGAATGACTATAATCTACATATAATCTGAAACCAGCATGCAACTTTCCATAAATGAATGATTCACTACTGTTCCTGTCTTCTGCTATTACCTTATTTTAGTTGTGTGCCAGTACATGTGTATTCTACCATTCATTTTCCTCAGCTAACAAGCAGAGTGACATCCAGTACAAGAAAATGAAATCCCCAAAGAACTGAACCTAAAACCTCAATTTTGCTTTGGTTAGAGTCTTTGAACTAAGACTAAAACACTTGGCAGAATCAGCCTGTAATATATTAATGCTTGTCACAATCTTGGTAAAGGTTTGTCCCTCTTGGGCATGCATTTTAAATGACACCATATTTAAATAGTCCTATTAATGGCTTTTGTGAACTATAATTCTCAGAGATAGAAATATCACTAATTCTACAGAGTGCCATAAAATAAGTTTTGGTCACAGGCCAAAATATTCAAGTACTTTTTCCTCAGTCTAATTTCCTTTTTGTCATGATCCTACTTTGTAATTTCCCTTTTGTTACATTAGCAAAAAGCCTATATTATGGTAATTAACCAGAGGGAGAAAAACAAAACATAAAAAAAATAAGTTTAGAATTTAAGACACCTGGTCTGGATCAGTGTTTTGTTATTTATTAATTGAATGACCTTGGACAAGTCAAGTAATCTCTTTGGAAATAATTCCCATCTATAAAATTCAATGGATAAACTTTATAATTTATGTGTTGCTTCTGTTGTTGCTGAGTTGTTTCACTCATGAAACTTCTTCAAGACTCCAATTGGGGTTGGCTTGGCAAAGTTACTGGCATGGTTTGAGACTTCCTTTTCCAGCTTATTTTATAGATGAGAAAACTGAGTTAAGCAGCATTAAGTGACTTTCCCAGGGTCACACATGTTATAAGAGTTAGAGGCTAGATTTGAACTCAGAAGAATGAGTCTTCCTGACTCCAGCCCCCAAACTCTATTCATTATGCCATCTAGCTAACCCTAATAATTTATAAGGTAACTTAAATTTTCAGTTGTCTGATTTTATGCATAAGCTTATCTATGAAGATGAAATATGATATAAAGTTGACAATATACAAAAGAATCTGGACAGTGATCCAAGGTAGTTCGAATAAATTTTGGGTAGAAAATGCCATCTACATCTAGAGATAGAACTATGGAGATTGAATGTAAATCAACATAGCTGTGTTCATTTTTTTTTCCCTTTTTCTTCTGTTTTTTTCCTCTCATGGTTTTCCCTTTTTTCCCTGATTTTTCTCTCCTAATATGATTCATAAAGAAATGTGTTTTAAAAATGAATGTACATGTATAACCAGAAAAAATAGCAATAAAATAATAAAGAATCTAGATTAATCAATAAATAGATTATTTCAACATCTCTTTCTATAGCTGATTTTCTGAATCTAATCATATGGAACCCAAACTGCCAGATTCTGAAGAAGTTTATAGATCATGCTTCTCTTGATCTAACCACTCCCAGAATGACCATGTTCCTCCTGTCTTTCAGATTCCCTTTTCTTTCTCCTGAAATTAGCAATATGGAGATAAATGACTACTTGAAGGACTTGAGAAAAGCATTCAAATAAGAATCAGGCAATGTGATTTCCAGCTCTATTTTTATGACTACTTAGTTTTGTGAACTTCACCCATAGGAGCTCTATTTGTTAATCAATGGGTTTGAAAGCATCTATTATTCTTATGGATATAGCTCTGAACCTGAGTTCAAATCAACCTCCAACATTTACTAGATATCTATGACTTGCTTAGTCTTGTAACTCCTGTCTGCCTTAATTCAATTATTTATTAGATAGAAACAATAATAGTACCTAATCCCCAGAGTTATTATAATGTTAATATAAGATGTTTGTAGAATACTTTGAAAATTTTAAAGGATGATCATGGTGAGGAGATGCAAGAGGAAAGAGAGTGGTTGTTTTGGTGGCAGTGTTTTTGCTTAATGTTTATTATTTTATTTCTATGTCTTGCATATTTTTGTATTAATTTTGTATGTAATATAGAGTCATTTGAGAAGAATAGCTTTGTTGAGGCAATTTTTATTTAGATCTTATTATATTATTATATAAAATATTAGATTTTGTATTTAATAGAGAATGAGAAATCTGCATCAAATAAATTAGTAGCACCTGAAAGTTTTTTACAAAAATACCCTTTTGATTTCTAATATTGAATATTATGATGAACTCTACCTAATGCCCCACCTTGAAAAAGCTACATTTCTTTGATAGCTTGTCAGTGTCAAAATGTTTAAAATGACAAAATAAATGAATATTGTGACTTAGCTACTGTATTTCTTCCTTAGAAAATGATAATCTTTTAAAGCCTATCTTTCAACAATTCAATCAGTCCATGTTAGTAATATGCTATTAGCACCCTACAAAGAAAGTGCATCTTTAGAATGTTCTCTATTTGTGGTCTCATCTTTCCTCATTTTTATTAACCTACATGAGAAAAAAAATCCCTCATAAAAGATTACCATTTTGAATCTGTTTCTACATGCTACCTGGGATAAATCAAGATCAGACTTTTGAGGCCTATTTTGCCTTCAGGTTGTTGAGAAAGAACATTTATAATAAGTTCCTGAAATCTCTGTTTCATCTTTCCATGTAATCAGGTATAATACAGATGAGAGGTGGGGACAGATTTTCAAGAGGTATGTAAAAAGACATGGAAACAGAATCAACCAGATAAGGTCAGATCTATACTCTACCATAAAAAAAAAAAAAAATGCATTCATGTCTTTCTGGTATTTGGTTGATTTTAACAAACACCAACACTCTGAATCAGTTGTGAAATTAATCAGTGTAGTAAGTAGTTAAAACTAATTCATATCCATCAGATCTCTAATATAAACCTTTTATACCCTTCTCTTTTCATGGTATTTTAATGTGTAGAATAGAAAAAAATTGCATCTTTATTTCAATATGATTAGTTTTCTTTGTAATCTTATGTATTTTATTTTATATATTTAAAACCAATGTTTTGAGACAATCCTACATTTCAATAGACTGCAAAAGGATTCTTTGAAATAAGAGTTTAAACCCTATAGTTTAAGATCTCAATACCTCATTATCTCTACTACATTATCTCTATCTCTACATTATCTCTATAATCTATGACTTCATCAATTTACCATGAAGGAAATAAAAAGATTAAGACTATCTTGATCAACTCTCCTCCATACTATATTTATGGTCTAGTTCAGCATATTCTTTCTTCACTACCTGTTATATTTGGTACAATCCAATGTTCTTTTTTCTGAATTGACAAAACAGTTATTATTAGTTCCACTGATTTGTTTATCTAACAAACTATACTATTACATACTGTATATCATCTCACTTGTATATATATATATATACAAATATATATCACATCACATATATTATATATATATATATACATATATATGTGCATATATATATGTGTGTATGTATATACATATATACACACACACACACATATATATATATATATATATATATGTATATATATATATATATATATATATATAAAATCATTTGTAAAGTCCCTAAAAGGAACAATCAGATCTTACACTCTTCTTCATCTCTGACAGTGCCCAACATTTTGCTTTGAACATATTGGATAAGAACTTGCTGACAGAGTGGTTAAGAAAACTGGAATTCGAAGTTACATCTCTAGCCTTGTTATATATCCACTCTGTGGTCTAGTCAAATGATCCTTCCCCCTGATCTTTACAGCAATATCTTCTATGTCTGTCTATGTACAAGCTCCTCTCAGTGCCAGGAATGTCATCACTTGTCACTTACAAATTGAAATAGAAAATTTAAATTTAAATTGAAAACCACTAATTTCCTTCAAAGCTCAGCTCAAGCATCACCTCCCACATCAAGATTTTACTACCTGTGCTTGGCACAGAAACACAGAAGACCCTACACGCTTAATAAATGCTTAGTGATTGAAAATTTGGAAGAACAAACTAGCCACTGTTTGTCTTCCCAATAATTTTGTGCAGTGGACAGAACTACCCCTTTAAACATCTGAGACCAAGAAAGATTTCTCCTGGAGCACAGAAATAGTGGCAACACCAAGACCCAGAGCCCTATCCTCTGTGCTCATTAGTTTCAAATAGAGATGCTGAGTTAAGAATCAAGAGACTTGGATTTGAATCCTGCTTCTGATATTAATTATGTGATCTAGGGAAAGTTAATTAAGCTCTCTCAACTTCAGTTTCCTCATTCTTCATAGTGTTTTGTAAAGAACAAATGAGATAATATACATGTAAAGTGCTTTGCAAATCCACTGGGTATGCAGGTGGCACAATGGATAGAGTGCTATAGGATGAAATCGGGAAGACTCTTCTTTCTGAGTTTGAATCTAGTCTGAGACACTAACTTAAATATGTGTTCCTGGACAAGTCACTTGTTTCTACCTTAGTTTCTTCATCTGTAAAATTATCTGAGGAAGGAAATGGCAAACCAGTCTAGTGTCTGTGCCATGAAAACCTCAAATGCAATCACAAAGGATTGTTTACAATGGAAACGAATAACACTGTCTTTACCACTCTGAGTTTTAATTCCTAGGCAGGCATTTAGGGTTTTGCCTCAGAGAGCTGAAGATACTGATGGTTACATCTACCTAACATCATTGACCTTAGAAAAGCATATTGCAAAACTGAAAGCTACAATATAAATACAAATTGTCATTCTTGAATTGAAGAAGTAGAATTCTATGCTTGTAAGTATACATAATATATTAGATAAGAATTATTAGATTATGATCTTTTCAAGAGTAGAGACTCTCTATTGCCTTTCTTTGTATCTTACTAGTTAGTACAATGTCTGGAACTGTTGTTCATTTATGTCTGACTCTTTGTGACCCCATTTGGAGTTTTCTTGGCAAAGATATTAGTGGTTTGCTATTTGCCTTCTCCAGCTAATTTTACAAATGAGGAAACTGAGACAAACAGGATTAAGTGACTTGCCCAAGGTAACACAGAATTCTAACACTAGTGCTCTATACAGTATGCCATCTGGATAATTAGAAGTCTAACAGGCTAGAAAAGTAGCCTAAATCTCTGAATAGGAAGCTGGAGCAGTTTTTGAACTAAGGAGAAAGAGGACCAAAGAAGATGTAAGAGACACTAATCAAGTGAGGAAATAAAAATTTTAAAAAGCAAAGACCATTTTAACTTAACAATTTTACCTATCCCATCCAGAACTGCAATTTTATCATTTAAAAGAAGTACATGATGAAAATAGAAATCTTCTCTGATGCTATTAGAAAACAAGAGAAAATTTCCTAAGAAGGAAATGAATAGTTTTAATACAAGGGATTATACTTGAATATCATTTTCATTGAGCAACTGAGACTTGCAGTTTCTTTTCCAAAACCTACACAAGATGATCATAGCCTTTACGTTTGCAATTTTTTTTTGAAAATGAAAGAAATGGGGGGGGGGGGCGGAGCCAACATGGCGAACCGCAGACAGCTGTCTCTGTGAGCTCCTGTCAGACACAGACAAATTGAGCCTCCGAACTGGTTCTGGAGTGAGGGCGCCACCATACACTTAGATTACAACGCATTTCTATCAAATATCTACTTTGAAAGAACTTCTGAGGTCAGTTTTAGACGGGCAGGGGATCGGGCAGCTCCCAGCGCTCAGACACCAGTGTGCAGCCGGGGTGCAAGTCCGGGGCTGGGACGGAAAACAAGTTTTTAGGCTGCCAGGAAGTACCTGGGAGACACTTGGGCCACTTTGCTCTGCCTGGGGCAGGTGCTTTTTTAGGTCTACCTTTGATAAAGGGTGGATTGAGAGCAGCTGAAAGTGTGGTCCTAGTGCGGATCTAGCCAGATCAGCCCCAGACCGGAAGTCAACTCAGAAAATTGCCCCAGCGCAAATTGAAATCCCTGCTTCTGCTGCTGCTGCCACTGCTGCCACTGCTGCTGTTGCAGAATTCCCTGCTGGTGACTGATACCTCAGCTAAACATTATGAGCAAGAAGAAGAGAGCTCTCACCTTAGACAGCTTTTACAGAGAGAAACTAGAGCAGTCCCCAGATCCTGAGATTCTGAAAACAATCCTAGATACAGCCAAAAAGGTGAACTTAGGCTGGTCTGCCTTTCAGAAGGCTTCCCTGGAAAATTGCATAAAGAATCTCAAAAGAGAGCTGGAAGAAGATTGGGGAAATAAATTGAGAGCAGTGCAAGAAGGAAACATCGCCCTGCAACAGAGATGTGAAAAACTGGAAAATAAGTCTGGTGAATTGGAAAAAGACAAAAATACACTAAAAAACAAAATTAGTGAATTGGAAAAAGACAAAAATTTGCTGAAAAACAAAATTAGTGAATTGGAAAAAGACAACAATTCACTGAAAAACAAAATTGGTGAATTGGAAAAAGTCACCAAATTACAGGAAAATAAAAATAGTGAATTGGTAAAAGACAACAATTCACTGAAAAACAAAATTGGTGAATTGGAAAAAGAATGCAATGAACCAAAAAATTCAATTGGCTAGTTACAAAAGGAGCTAAAAAAGATAACTGAAGGAAATAATACCTTAAAAATAAAAATTGAACAAATTGAAATGAATGACTCAAGAAGACTTCAAGAATCAGTCAAACAAAAACAAAAAAAAATGAAAAAATAGAAGAAAATATGAAATATCTTCTAGGAAAAACAAGTGACTTGGAAAACAGATCCAGGAGAGACAATCTAAGAATTATTGGACTCCCTGAAAGTCACAATGAAAAAAAGAACCTTGATGCTATCTTCCAGGAAATCATGAAAGAGAATTGCCCTGATGTTTTAGAATCAGAAGGCAAAGTTGGTATTGAAAGAATTCACTGATCACCTCCTGAAAGAGACCCCAAAATTAAAACCCCAAGGAATATCGTGGCCAAATTCCAGGACTATCACACCAAGGAAAAGATATTGCAAGCTGCTAGAAAAAAGCAGTTCAAATACTGAGGAACTGTCATTAGAATTACACAGGATCTGTCAGCTTCCACACTGAAGGATCGAAGGGCCTGGGCTCAGATATTCCGAAAGGCAAAAGAACCTGAATTACAGCCAAGAATAAGCTATCCAGCTAGAATGAGCATCATCTTCTAGGGAAGAAGATGGTCATTCAATGATACAGGAGAATTTCACCTATTTCTAATGAAAAGACCAGATCTGAACAAAAAATTTGACCACCAAACACAGAACTCTAGAGAAGCATAAAAAGGTAAAAAGGAAAGAACTCTCGAGAACTATATCTCTACTAGGGGTATCCTTGAAGAATGGGGGTATGATTTGATTTTACTTTGATAATAATCAGAAAGAAATTAGAGGTGGAAGGTATATCATACTGTAAAAAATGGGGGGAGGGGAATGGAGGTAAAATAAAGTAAAAATAAAAAGGAGGTAAAATAAGGCAGAGTCTCATGAAGAGACATAGAAAATCTAGTATAATTGAGGGAAAGAAGGGAGGGAAATGAGCATTGTGTAAATCTTACTCTCATTAGACTGGGCTCTAAAAGAGTATATCAGACACATTTGATTTCAGGGAAAAACGTGACCCTCTGTATAGGGAAGTAGGAGGGAAAGGAGGGAAAGAAAGGGATAAACTAATAGAAGGATTAGGGGAAAGGTGTAAAAAAGAGGGAGGGTTCTAAAGGGAGGAGGACTGTTAGAGGGAGGTGGTCATCAAAAACAAAATACTGGGGAGGGGGGAAGGGAGTAAGGGGAAAGGGAAAAGAAAAATATAACTTTGGGTAAATAAGATGGCAGGAAATATAGATATAGTCATTTTAACAGTGAATGAGAATGGGATGAACTCTTCCATAAAATGAAAGCAGATAGGGGACTGGATTAAAAGCCAGAATCCTATAGTATGTTGTTTAGAAGAAACACATCTCAAACATAGAGATACATACAGAGTGAAGGTAAAGGGCTGG
>JAJPUD010027405.1:0-13101 GCA_023553655.1 Myrmecobius fasciatus | reverse complement strand
CACACACACACACACACACACACACACACACACACACACACACACACTCAAACTTAACCCACCCAAGTTGAAATCCAGGGCCTGCAAATAGGTGGATTCAGGAGTATCCAAAGGAGGCAAGACATTAAGGAGAAAGGGATCCAACTCTAGGAGCACTGATTGATTGAACTGGGGCCATTAAGCCAGGTGAATCGAGGGGACCATTCCAGGAAGGATGGTTGTTGTTAGGAAGGGGGATTGAATCAAGAGGTCAAAGTCGGATGATAGCTTCGGTGGATATAAGGAAAAAACTTGGTAACAGTGAGGGTTTTCCAATAAGGAAACATTCTCCAGCCCTGGAAATATAAGGGCAAATGGGGAGATGTCAGAAGTACTCTTGAAGCAAATCCTGCATTGGAGAGGGGAGGAAGTTGGATTCCAAGATTCCTTCTCATTCTAAGACTCTATACTTTAATATTTCAAAGGATCTGTGACCTCATAAATGTGATTCTTCCCTCCACTGTTAGAAATTGTAGTCCATTGAGACTTCTTAAATCATGCTATTCTTGTCTATATTCTCCCAAAAATCCTCCAAAGGGAATCTAACCAATATATTGGGAGAATCACAAATTTAGAGGAGGCCTTAGAAGGCTGTCTTGTCAATACCTCTCATTTTTATGGGTAAAGAAACCTGAGGCCCAAAGAGTTTAAGGAACTTGCCCTAAAATCAAAGAGGTAGCAGATGACAGAAGCAGAACTAGAATCCATGTTCTCTGGTTTCAAATGCAACACTCTCCCCACCAAATCCCGATGATACCCTACTCTAAACCATTTAATATTTCATAGTCACTAGTACTGTACTTGGGCTATTCAGATGCTTTTTTTTAAAATTTAAGCTTTTTATTTTCAAAACATATGCATGGATACTTTTTTCAACATTGACCCTTGCAAAGCCTTGTGTTCCAAATTCCCACCCCTTCCTCCAACCCCTCTCCTAGATGGCAAGTATTCCAATATATGTTAAACATGTTAAAATATGTTAAATCCAATATATGTTTACATATTTGTACAATTATCAGATACTTTCTTAACCTCCCTTTTAGTCATGCATATTCTTACAAATGACCCTTTTTATTCCACTTTTCATGTAGCATCTGGTATTGGTAATTTACTGTGGGCTCTGTGTCTTTCCATTCCTAATGAGATCTTTAGTTCCTTCAGACTTTAAACTGAGCATGCCATCCATTAGGTCATGCCATCCCAACAAAATTAGTCATTAGTGGCTGAAAGTCAACCTGTAAGTCTCTTTGAGCATCCCCCAGGGAATTTATTGTTGGCTGTGTTGTACTTTCAATTTTATTGACATTTGGTATAAAGATAGTTATGCATCTTGAGTTTGCAGGTGACAGAGCTGGGAAGGACTAGATGACAAAGTTTGGATCCAAAAAGATCATGACAGTTTAGAATACTGTACTGATCCTGTGAAGTGAATTTTAATGGGGTCAAATATAAGCTCTTACAACTGAGAAACTCACTTTCTTAAGTAAACAAAGAGGGGAGTTGTGGCTAAACAGCAGTTTGTGGGGGGAGGGAGGAGAGGGAATTCTGTGTTTTAATGAATTATAAACTCAATAAAATTCAACACTGTGATATGGTAACCAAAGCA
Source organism: Myrmecobius fasciatus (assembly GCA_023553655.1). NCBI lineage: Eukaryota > Metazoa > Chordata > Mammalia > Dasyuromorphia > Myrmecobiidae > Myrmecobius > Myrmecobius fasciatus. Next base: position 11,456 of record JAJPUD010027405.1, on the reverse strand, counting down.
ACTAATGTGATGCTAGGTGGCATTAAGAAAAAAACAGAGAACAGAAGAGACAGTGATGGACTCTTTACTGGCCTCTTCACTGGGACCTTAGATTCCATCTGGTTCAACACCACCATTTTGCAGAAGAGGAAAGGGAGACCTGGAGATCTAAGGAGACCTTTCAAGTCAAAAGATGAGAGAGTAGGAGGTATCTTTGGATTCCCAATGCCTCATAGAGAGATTTGCCTATAAACACCACTTTATAAATATTTGTTCATTTGAATTAGCTGCTCAGAGGATGTACTGATCTTTCTCCATATATCTCTAGAAGGACCTAAGCACCTCTGAAATGTGCCTTATTCTCAGAGCCAGGCTCTGACTTCACCAGGATTTCCAAAATCCCGGAGGCCATTGAGGAAAAGGTCAAGAAGGAAAAAGAGATTTTGAGATAAGGGAGTTTTCTTGGGACCTGAGCTACAGTAAATGGGGGTATGATGGTTGGGAGAAAGGGTTCCAGGAGAGACTCTAGATAGGTTTAGATTTAATCCAGAAACCTTGAAACTGACCCTCTTTACTTTCATAGCCATTTTCCCATCATAAAGGGAACTGGGTCAAAAAGTTTGGCCAGCTAGTGACCAAATGATGAGATGGGAGAAGGTGTGTGTGTGTGTGTGTATTGTGTTAAGAATGGAATCATTGTACATGAATGATGATGACATGTTCTAAAAAATTTTAAGCCTTGATCACTGATCCCACTAAAATAAATAGATAGAAAATAGAAAATAATTGGAGGATGGAGCAGGTAGCAGTGGGACAAGTATTCCCACCATTTATAGAATCACAGCTCTCAAGCTGGAAGGGGTCTTGGAGGTCATGCCAGGTCACCTTCCTTTTACAGTTGAGGAAATTGAAGTCTAGATGGCTAATTTAATCCAAGTAGCAGAGCTAGTTCTCCTTGTCCCCCTCTCCAACCCAGCAGTGAACATTTATTAAGTGTCTATACTATACAGTGGTGGTTAGGTTCTGGGGGAAATAAGCTCAATGTTTTATAGGATGATAGGACTGAGAGGTAGAAAAGGCATGGGAGCTCATTCAATCCAATTTGTTCCTTTAACTAATGAGGAAACAGAGGTCTGGGATGAGAGATAACTTCTGTAAGGTCTCACAGGTAAGTGGCAGGCTCTGGATTTGAATCCAGTACTCTTGCCTCCTCAGTCTAGCATTCTTTCCTTCTGAGAGCTAAAAGTCTAATAGTGGGATAATATACAACCATAGTGATACAATATACAATGTCACATGATAAGTACATCCACACATATAAAAATCTAGTGCTATATGTGATCCAAAGGGGAAGGTTATTACCAAGAAGTAGACAAGAGAGGCTCAATGGAGGAAGCAATTTTATTTTCAAGTTAGACCAGGTAGAAATTCAGTGGACAAAAAAGGATCGGGAGGACATTCTGGTCATAGAAAATAGGCTTAATAAAGGCAATGGGGCTAGGGGTTAGGTTGGGAACAGAGGATATATTCAAAGTGTCCAGTTTGGCTGAAGCACAAAGTATATGTGTGAAGAGGAGGAGCCAAGAGAAGAGAAAGTAGGAGAAAAAGAATAGATAAGGCTGGAAAATTAGGCTATATAGTGTAGAGTCTGAACATTCTTAGTTAAGCTGGAGAAACCCACTGAAGATTGGGCTGAAGTGTTTAAAAGGATCTCTGAGATATAATGAGAAGCCCATATGGGAGAGCCCTCTCCTTGGGCCAGGTTTCCTTAGGGCCATCTCATTCATGGCCCTATCTCTGGGCACTGCTAGCAAGGATTGGGGTGTCCTTCCTCTGGACTTTGGCTCTTCTTATCACATGCCACTGGTAATTGAGAGACTCCTCAAAGCCACACCTTCCCCAAACCTGCCCCAGTACAGTCCTCTTCTGGAAGTTACTCATCTTTCTCTCTCCCGAGTTAGATCATGAGAGCCAGGGATAGAAGGAATCTTAGAGTCCCTCTTGTCCAGGGAAGCAAGGGTGTAACCATCTCTTGTCCTAGCACCAACCCCCAGCTCTTGGCATCCCTTTACCCTTGCAGAGAAGAGGGGTACACTAGCTAGAATGTCGTGGGTCAAGACATCCCATACACCATCCCCTTGTGAACTCACAACATCACTAGGGAGGGGAAAGCAAGTTAATCATTCCATCTAAATCCTTTGGATGGGAGGGAGGCTCCACCCAGCCAACCTAGAGGGGGAACACCCCTGGGTGGTGTGAGTCTCTCAGTCCTCAGCCTCTTCACACAGTTCAGGAGGGGTGGGAGCTACCCAGGCACCAGCCCTTACTCCCACCCACTCCAGGCTAAATGATGATGTAGGAGGCTTGTTATGGGTGCTCCCTGCCCCTTGGTTGGCACCACCCTTACTATAGGATGCTCTTTTTCCTCTCCACCCCAAGCAACATGCCTTCCTTCTCAGGTAATTTCCATAAGTGTATTTAGCAACTGAGACTGTCTCTCCTTTTCCTCCTTCCTCCTTTAGTCTCCTCCTCTGTAAAGTGAGGAGGCTGGGCTGGATGACCTCTAAGGCTCAGATCTATGATCCTTTTGTTTGGTCTAACCCAAACAAGGCAATGGAATGGGCCATGGATAAAAGGAGGATGGTCCCTGGGAAAAATAGAAGGCTGTGGGTTGGGGGAGCCCCTCATTCACCAATGGCATGTGATGAAAAGAGACCCCAACCCTTAACAAGCTTAGATGACCTTGGGCAAATTATTTCACCTTTTGAGACCTTGTCTTTAAAATAGGGATAATAACTTGTCATGGAATCCTAGCTCACTGATCCAAGTAATTTAAATGTCCCTTCTTGGATATCCCTGACATAGTCATTGACTATTTACACAGCATTGTTCGGAGGGAAAATGCTTTGTTGCCCTAAATTGTTGGAGAAATGGAAACAATGCTTATTTATTATGCTTCCTCTATATATTCAATTTAACGAACATCTACTCACTTTAGGCAAGGCACTGTGCTAGATGCTGTGGATACAGACAGCCTCTCCCTGCAAAAGTGATAGTCCCTGCCCCTAGGGAGGCTTGGAATGACCTTTGAAATAGAAATGGGAGAATCTGGAGGAGGGGAGGGTTTGGGAAGCTGACCTTGCTTTTAAACAATATAAGTCTGATCTGCAAATGGGATATTTAGGTCACAGCAGCTAATGATATGAGGCAGGAGTTAAGAACAAAGATAGAAGGTGGGTTATATAGAATTGGGAATCATCTGTGTAGACATGATCATTGAACTCATGAGAGTAGTCGAAACTCAGCAAAGGAAAAACAGGCAGCTACGTGGTACAGTGGACTGAGTGCCAGGCCCAGGATCGGGAAGACAAATTCCAATATGGCTCCCAACACTTATAAGTTGTGTAATCCTGACCTTCGTTTTCTCCATCAGTAAAATGGGGATAATAATGGCACCTACATCACAGGTTTGGTGCTTTGCACAGTGCCTGCCACATATTAGCTATTATTATAGATAGCAGAAAGGTCCAGAACAGTGGCCCACAGATCTGTGGGGAGAGGAACATGATTATTCAGTCAGAATATCTGACTGGCCCTGTACATCACTGTTATTGACTAACATTTATTAAATTCCTGCTGTGGATCCAGTTTTTCTGTTCTGGTTACAAACTCTGAGGATCTTTCCCACCCAGATTGAAAATTTTGTGATGATAAATGGTCTTACCCAACCTTTAGTCACTGAATGGGTATTGCCCCAGACAAAGAGACCTGGAAAGACTTTAATTTAGAATGACCAAGGTCACTTACTGCATCCTGCGCCATCAGCAGTTGTCTTGGCTTTTGTTTTACCATTGGATATAGATGACTCTGGAGGAATGAGGCTGGGGACATTTTTGCAGCTCTGCCTCACTTAAATCTAAGTTAAGATATCCCCCATGATATCATTGGTCCTCTTTGAGAACAAAGAATGAACAATGACCACAGCAGTAGATCCAAAGCCTATTTAAAACAAGGTCCCTGTCTTCCCCATCAATTAGGGACACAGGCAACTGTGACCCACAATATCCCAGGATAAACGAATTACATGATTAGAACCTAAGTGAAGGACTCCGGAGTAAGGTCCTGGAAACAGCTTAGTTTAATCTTGACACCATAGACTAGCCAGAAGAAGAAGGAATCCCCTCGCAATTCTTTAAGGCTGCCTAGGAAACTGATTCCTTATTTCCTTCCTCAAACTGAAGAGGCTTGGAATATCCCCATAAAGGATATTCCAAGGAGATTCCAGGAGAACAAAGGGTCAGGTCTATGAGGAAGATCTTATTACTAGGATAAACTAGGGCAAAGTTTCTGGAGAAGTCACCATTTGGGTTGGCCAGAACTTCACTATCTCTCTCAAAGAAACAAAGAAATGGTAGAATAAATGTGTGTGTAACAAATTGCTATAGATCGTAAAGATTTTTTGTTGTTCAGTTATTTTTCAGTCATGTCCAATTCTGTTATCCCATTTGAGATTCCTTGGTAAAGACACTAAAGTGATTTGCCATTTACTTCTCCAATTCATTTTACAGTTGAGGAAACTGAGGCAGGGCTAAATGACTTGTCCAAAGTTACACAACTAATAAATGCCTGAGGTTGGATTTGAATTGAAAAAGTCTTCCTGACTCTAGACCCAGCACTCTTATCTACTGTATTTCCTAGCTGCCAAATTATAAGGATTTAGGACCTATTGAATACCTAGCAAGATAAAACTTGGTAGCTAAGTTACATGTTAAAAGTATTAAAGTTTACATGTAAACCTTATAGAAATTGAAGCAATTTCATAATTCTTCTATATATTCCATTCCACAGACAAACATACAAACAAACTTATTATGTGCAAAAAATTGTGCTTGTGCTTGGGATAAATTTTAAAGTGTTACAGAAACAAGAGCAATTATTGTTGTTCCCCTTAATACAATTAATTCAATAATCATTTAAGTACCTACTAAGTGTAAAATCTGTTCTAGAAGCTGGTGTAACCTTAAACCAGTGGTTCTTAAGCTTTTTAGTCTCAGGACCACTTTATACTTTTAAAAAATACTGAATTTCCCTCAAAAGTTTTTATTTACATGAATTATAACTATCAATATTTACCATGTTAAAATCAAAATGTCTCAGTATTATTATGAAATTAGTTTTGACCTCCTGGGCCTTCTGAAAGAATCCTGGGAACCCAACCACACTTTGAGAATCACTGTCTTAAGCTGTTACAGAAACAAGAAAACTGATTATCATTCTCTCTCTACATAATTAATTCAACAAACATTTATCAAGTCTTTACTATGGGTAAGGTGTTGCACTAGATGCCATATTTCAGGGATAGATGACAAATCTCAGTACTTTAAATACATATCTTAATTCTTCCCGGAGAACACAACCAATTAACTGTGTAAGAGTCGAGCCATGATCATAGATTATGCTGTTTGCCCACCATCTGGATATAATGTTGATCCATAACAATTTAAGAACAATGTTTTTCTTAGAACTTGCCATTTCCAGCACTCACAATCTCCAAGCTCCCAGCAATGAAAACATTTCGAAATGCAGGGACCTATCAGAGGAGATCAAAATCCTACGAAATAGAATGAGGGACACTTCATCTCTGTGATTCTGTCTATTACTGGAGTGGTACTCCAGTGCTTAGCATAGTATCTGACACATCAATCTATATTGATTCCTTGAACGGTACCAAAGATGCTTTCCATCAGCTTCAAGAGAATAAGCTTTGACTCAACCATGAAAAGCAGTTGTTTTTTCCACCCATGTAATAATCCTTAAAACATTTAAGTATCACAGAATAATAGGAAGATGGTGACTTTTCTTGGAACCATTTCTATTGGAGATTCATGTGAAAATAGGAGAACAAGATAATCATAATAATCAAAGGATAATAACTTGTTCTGGGACTATTTGAACCCAAAACAAGATAACAATGATAAGGATGGCAGCAGGCCTTCAAAAATAATTAACCTTCAAAAGATGTTTTTTGGTAAGTTTGTCACATTTATACTTTTAAAGTTTTCAAAGCTTAAAACTGCATCAAGACTTTTAGGATATCATATATATTAAAGTTTAAATATTATTTTATAATGTATATTTATATATTATGTTTATATCTTATTTATATATTATATTATATTTATATATTTTAAAAGAAATGTATTTATTAATTAGTGAGTTTTACAATATAGCATATTCACAAAGAGAGGGGTGGATAGAGGGGTGGAGAGAGGGAGAAAGAGCTTAAATTTGCACTAAGATTTTTGGGACACTGTGTACAAATATATCTCTACATGTATATATGATATATATGTGTGTACATACACACATATAAACACACATGCACATATATACTTAATCTTTATAAAGCAATACTTCTGCTATCAAAACTCCCATTTTATAGATGAGAAGACTGAGTATCAAAGAGCTTTAAGTTCCTTGCCCATGGTCACCTAGCTAATAAATCTTTGAGAGTGAATTTGAACTTAGGTCTCTCCTGATTCCAAGGCCAGAGCTGTTTATAGGCTATGATTAACCAGAAACACTCCCTGAGCCCCAGGTGAGGCTGAGGACCAAGGTGTTTGCACTCTCAGGCCTGTTACTCACTAGATTAGCTTTCTCTTTGCTTCCCTGACACCTAGCAATTACCTCCAGAGAAGAGGTGGATGAAGGAGGGTGACGCTGAAAAGGGACAGTTTATAATAATAACTTGTGTGTCTCTAGTACGCTTATGTTTATGAAATGCTTTTCTCAGAAACAGCATTGTGAAATGGTTCTCCCCATTTTATGGATGCGGAGACTGAGGGAGCTTGAATGGCTTGCCCGTGGAAACACAGTAACTATTAGTTGAGATGTATAGCTAGAGCAAAGTCCTGATGGGCTCTACCTTCCCTTCAGGGAAAATCTTCTGCTCCCCAAGATCAAAGGCAGACCAGAGATAAGTCGTAGAATTATCCACTAGCTTTGGCTGGAGGCTGACCCCTAAATATGTATTACATCAAAGTTTACAACTTGAGATAGATAGTACTTCAAGAATTATTATTTGTCTTTTATAGAAGGAGGAAACTGTGGTTGAGGGAAAGAGTTTGCCTAGAGTCACAAAACTAATGGCAGAGGCAAGATTTGAACCCAGCTCCTTTGACTTGAAAAAATGTCATTCTTTCTGTTATACCATACTGCTTTGCTAGGGACTGGATCATCCATTTACCACTGGAGACAAAATTCAGAGTCCACATCCTGCTTTTAGGGGATGGGAAGGCAAGATAGACTGGAGGCCTTTGCAAATAGAAGAATTGAAATCAAATCATCAGCAAGCATTTATTAAGCACCTATTGTGTGGCTGGTTCTGTGCTAGGAAGCTATCTAATGCAAGGGAAGAAACTAATAGTACCTCGATATTAGTATCACTTTCCCTTTAAAGAAAAGGTGGAAAAATTGAATTAGGGACTGAAGTATCCCTTCATGTATTTGAGAAGGAGCAGAGGGTTCTATATCAGGATTCTGATGCAGAGAAGAGGGCTCTGGACTGTCAAATAGATGCTCAAATCAACAAGCATTTATTAAGTACCTACTGTGTGCCAGGCTTTGTACTAGATCATCTAGTCCAAGCTTTTCAATTTGTTCTCTATCTCTTTGTAGAGAGTGGTGGTAGTGGAGGGGTGGGGAGAGTAAACTATGTGTGTGAAATGGTGCATATGTAAAGTGATAAAGTGACTGTGTTAGTTTTACTTAATTGTTTATCTCTGCTATGAGGTGGGGTTGTGTCAGGGAGGGGTAGGGAGGTCTGCGGCATTATCAGGAAATGACTGGTATAAAGGCATCAATAAAACCAACCAACAAAAAACCCACAGTAAAATAAAATATTATGAGATTGGCCAAATGATCACCAAGTTCTCTGGAAATCCTAGCCTTCTGTGCTTCTGAAAGTGGCTCCTTGCATTTGATTGAGCCTCAATAAAAATGATGATATCAGCCTCTGTCATGGGACCCTGCCCTGAGAGACGTTCTGTAATTAGGCAGCTGACAACAGCTAGTTAATAACCTATTAGGAGCCCACCCTGACACCCTATTAACCCAAATGGGGCTTGGGTAGACAGCCCCACCCACCATCCTGAAAACTGGCAGTTGAGGGGTTCAGTGGAAACAGGAAAAGCAGACCCTTCAGGTACTATCTACATTGGCAAGCTCGGAAGCAGGAGTCCTGACCTTATGGGGCCACACCTTGGCCCCCCTCCCAGCCCCAGGCACAAGCTCTGACTGGGACTTTGAAAGCTGCTCTGGGGAGAGCTTGTGTTACTTTTCCTGATACAGCTCTCACAGGGTCGGGGTGGGCCCCACTCCACCCTATTCCCCTCACCCTGCCCCTTCCCTCGATGGATTGTCAAGGAATTCTCCCCAGCTCAAGGGCCCCCTCTCAAATGAGTACTCCTCCAGGGCCCCTCCTTCTTGGAAAAAAAAAAGGACAGCCTGGGATTGGTTGATCCAGAGATTTGGGGTCAACTGGAGCAATACCCCTGAATGTAGCTAAATCAGATTAAAATGTAATAGGGAAACTAGGTAAAACTACAACAGAACGTAGATAATATTAATATATGTTTTTCTAAGTCATAAATTTAGTGCCCCCTATTTCTATTTGAATTTGCCAGCAATACCCTATATCATGCTTCCTCTCTAATTTAAGACAGTAACCGACCAAACGACTTCTCGTCCAATAACAGCAGGTCCCCCAGATGAAAGCCTGCATAATTTCACTGTTTTGTTAGTCATGTTTCTCCTGGACTAACTCTTATTCTCAAGTCCTGAACTCAGCATCTTTTTATGAACCTCAGTTTCCTCCTCTGTAAAATGGTTAAATTTCAATAGATTTGTGATCTGATTCCCTCCATCAGTAAAAACTGAAGCCCACCCATGCCTTCTCTTCTTGTTCAGTTCTTGTCCAGATCTCCTCCCTCACCAACCTTGCATAGAGCTGGTCAGTGGCCTGGAGAGGAGGACTGCTGAAAATATGTGTGGGGATGATAAACCTGGAACCAGAGACTTTCAAGTTGTAAGGAAGCACAGAAATCATGTCCACTGTGGCCGAATAGAAAGAGAATGGATTCTGAGGTAGAGAATTCACATTCAGATCCTGCCTCTGTCCTTTACTACTTCTGTGGCCTTAGGCAAACCACCTGACCTCTTGAAGCCTCAGTTTGCTTTTCTGTAAAATGGGGTAGGTGAGCCAAATGATGTTGCATCTCTAAACCTATTATTTCCTCTTCTGTTAAATGAGGACCAGAGTGGGCAAGTAACCTGTCTAAAGTCACAGAGCTGAAGATTGATGTGAGATTCTTTCAAGTACACCTCTGACTATACCAGAGTAGCCTCTTCCTAGGGCAGTGTGAGCAAAGTGCTTGAAAGCTCTTCGAACTCTAGAAATGGGAGGAGTTATAATAATCACCTAATCAGGCCCCAAGGAGTCTCTTGTCCTAGTGTCTGGGGTTTGAGTAAAATGTCCCAAGCCTCCTTTGGTAATTTATACATGTCATCCGGAACTCCCTTCCCCTGCTCCTTGGGAGTCTGTGACACTCTAGATGGAAAAGGCTTGAGAATCTCAGGCTGGCCTCCCAGGGTACCACTTCCTCCTCCCTTTCTTCCTCAGTCACTTGAGTCCTGCTTCTCAGGTTCCCTCCAGTTCTATGGAGTGTCTCTTCTGAGTGGTGAGAGATCTGAACTCAGTACTCCTGAGGCAGCCACCTGGGGATATGGTGCAGGGGAAGAGAATGCAATCTGCTTGGCTTCTTGGCTGTCTCCTGTCCATTTTTAAGGGCCAATACCTTGGTGAAACCAACCCCACTGATTCCTAGATCACTTTCCTGAGTTGTGTTGGAACTTATCCCACAGGGATGGGGTGTGACTCTTAGGCAAGGATGCTGATTATTTAATAAGTACAACAGAACTTCATAAGATTGTAGGATTTAGAGAGGGACTATTAGGCAAGGAAGCTGATCATTTAATAAGGACAAAAAGACTTCATAAGATTGTAGGATTTAGAGCTAGTGGTAGAAGGGAGTTTAGAATATAAAATATCAGAACTGGAAGGAAGCTTAAAACATGAAATGTCAGAGCTGAAGGGAAGCTTAAAACATGAAATCACAGAGATGGAAGAAAGCGTTAGAGGGAAGTTTAGAACATGAAATGTTAGAACTGGAGGGAAGCATAGCATATCAATGGAACTTAGAAAATATGGATGTAGTATACTGGATTGCTTGCTACCTAAGGGAGGGAACACAAGGTTTTGCAAGGGTAAATGTTAAAAATTATTCATGCATATGTTTTTAAAAAAAGGAAAAAAAAAGAAAATTTGGAATAAAAGAGCTGGGAGAGAAGAGATAACAAACCCAGAAAGAAGTGACTTGCCTACAATCACTCAGTGAAGCTGAGATTCATACCCAAATCTTTTCACTCCAAAGCCACCATAACCAAAAATTAACAGATCCTATTTCTTTAGCCCTTTACCAATTATGAAGCACTTATCTTACTCCAACCCACACAGCTGGCAGTTCACAGACTGTTGTCTATTTTACAGAAAGGGAAACTGAGGCTTAGGGAGATGAAAAATGATTTGCTCAGGGTCATGGGGCTAACAAGACAGTTCAGCAATCAAGTTCAGTGCTCTGTCTCCTACACCTTGCTGCCTCTAGATATCATCAAAAACGAATGCTCTTTTTAAAGTCCTGAGTTTGATCATGTATATACATGGATATCAAGGTGATGGCTGTGTTTGTGGACCCTGCTGAACCTAAACCACCACTTTGGTGGCCACATATGCAGAGGAGCCCTAGAAGTCTGGTATTTCATACCTACCAGCATCATTGCCCTGCCCAGAATACCTTAATCCCTTGGGTTTCCGCCCTGGGCTTGGCATTTGGGACTTCTGAGGGCATGTCCTATGTGCTTGCTTAAAGCCAGGCAATCCCTTTCTTTTTTGATCACAGGTTTGGGAATAAGGGCCATTTAGCCCGGTGCCTCCACAAGATATCGCATCCTTTAGCTTTTCTCCAGCAACATGACCATACTCTAGTTTAGGCCCTCATGAGCTTTCACCTGGACTTTCATCTCTTACTTGGTCTCTCTGCCTCAAGTGTCTCCAATTCATCCTCCACTCAGTTGCCAAAGGGTTAACCCTAAATCATAGTCATGTTACTCTCTTACTCAAAAAGCTCTAGCAGTATCCTATTATTTCTCATAGAAACTATCGAACATTTAATTTGTTGTAATTGGGTCATTATGATCATGTCCAACTCTCTATTTGAGGTTTTCTTGGCTAGGATACTGGAGTGGTTTACCAATTCCTTCTCTAGCTTATTTTACATTTAAGAAAACTGAGGCAAACAGGATTAAGTGACCTGTCCAGAGTCACACAGCTATTGAGCATGGATTGAATTCAAGTCTTTCTT
>JAJPUD010027403.1:0-15592 GCA_023553655.1 Myrmecobius fasciatus | reverse complement strand
TGAAGAAACCAAATTATCACTCTTTGCAGATGACATGATGGTATACTTAGAGAACCCTAGAGACTCAACTAAAAAACTACTAGAAACAATTCACAACTTTAGCAAAGTGGCAGGATACAAAATAAACCCACATGAATCATCAGCATTTTTATATATTACCAATAAAGTTAAGCAGCAAGAGATACAAAAAGAAATTCCATTCAAAATAACTGTTGATAGTATAAAATATTTGGGAATTTATCTGCCAAGGGATAGTCAGGAACTATATGAACTAAATTACAAAACACTTTCCACACAAATCAAATCAGACCTAGTCAATTGGAAAAACTTAAAATGCTCATGGGTAGGCCGAGTGAATATAATAAAAATGACAATATTACCCAAACTAATTTACCTATTTAGTGCCATACCAATCAAACTCCCAAGAAATTATCTTACAGATCTAGAAAAAATAGTAGCAAAGTTCATTTGGAAAAACAAAAGGTCAAGAATTTCAAGGGGATTAATGAAAAAAAAGGCTGACGATGGTGGACTTGCTGTACCAGATCTAAAACTATATTATAAAGCAGTGGTCATCAAAACCATTTGGTACTGGCTAAGAAATAGAGTAGTTGATCAGTGGAATAGGATAGAATCACAAGACAAACTAGGCAATAACTATAGCAATTTGGTTTTTGATAAACCCAAAGACCCCAGCTTTTGGGATAAGTATTCACTATTTGACAAAAACTGCTGGGAAAACTGGAAACTAGTGTGGAAGAAATTAGGGCTTGACCCACATCTAACACCACATACCAAGATAAGATCTAAATGGGTTCATGATCTGGATATAAAGAGTGATACTATAAGTAAGTTAGAGGAATGTAATATAGTTCACCTCTCAGACCTTTGGAGATGGAATAAATTTATGTCCAAAGAAGAACTGGAACTCTTAATTGAAAACCAGATAGATAACTTTGACTATATTAAGTTAAAAAGTTTTTGTACAAACAAAATCAATGCAGACAAGATTAGGAGGGAAGTAATAAATTGGGAAATCATCTTTACATTCAAGGGTTCTGATAAAGGTCTCATCTCTAAAATATATAGAGAACTGTCTCATATTTATAAAAATTCAAGCCATTCTCCAATCAATAAATGGTCAAAGGATATGAACAGACAATTTTCAGAGGATGAAATTAAAACTATTTATAGTCATATGAAAAGTTGCTCCAAATCACTGTTGATCAGAGAAATGCAAATCAAGACAACCCTGAGGTACCACTTCACACCTGTCAGATTGGCTAAAATGACAGGAAAAGTTAATGATGAATGTTGGAAGGGTTGTGGGAGGGCTGGGACACTGATGCATTGTTGGTGGAGCTGTGAACGGAAACAGCCATTCTGGAGGACAATTTGGAGCTATGCTCAAAAAGTTATCAAACTGTGCATACCCTTTGACCCAGCAGCATTTCTATTGGGCTTATATCCCAAAGAAATCATAAAGGAAGGAAAAGGCCCCACATGTGCAAGAATGTTTGTGGCAGCCCTTTTTGTAGTGGCTAGAAACTGGAAATTGAATAGATGCCCTTCAATTGGAGAATGGCTGAATAAATTATGGTATATGAATATTATGGAATATTATTGTTCTGTAAGAAATGACCAGCAAGATGATTTCAGAGAGGCCTGGAGAGACTTACATGAACTGATGCTGAGTGAAATGAGCAGAACCAGGAGATCATTATACACGGCAACAACAGTACTATATGACGATCAATTCTGATGGACATGGCTCTCTTCAACAATGAAATGTTTCAAACCACCTCCAATTGTTCACTGAAGAAAGCCATATACACCCAGAGAGAGGGATGCAAAATGTGGACCACAACATAACATTCTCATACTCTTTGATTGATGTTTGCTTACATTGTGTTTCCTTTATCTGATATATCGTTTGTGTAGATAAGATTTTTCTTGCACAACAATGATAAGTTTGGAAATATGTATACATATATTCGATTTGCCAATATTTTAACATAATTAACATGTAGTGGATATCCTGCCATCTAGGGAAGGGGTGGGGAAGTTGGGGGGAAAAATTTGTAACGGAAAGCTATGTAAGGGTTATTGTTGAAGAATTACCCACACATGTTATGCAAATAAAATAAAATTTAAAAAAAAAATGAAGAAAAAAAAAAAGAAAAGAATCAAGTCTTGGGGGCAACTAGGTGGCGCAGTGGATAGAGCACCAGCCCTAAAGTCAGGAGGACCTGAGTTCAAATCTGGTCTCAGACACATAACAGCTGTGTGACCCTGGGCAAGTCACTTAACCCCAATTGCCTCAGCAAAAAAAAAAGCAAAAAAAAAAAAAAAAAAAAAAGAATCAAGTCCATCTTAGTAGATCATCACATAATCTTATTGTTATAGTGTGTAATATTATGTTAGTTATGCTCCTTTCACTTAACAGTAGTTCATATAAATTGTGACTCCTTTTCACCAAAATAATTTTTACATGACCCTGGGTACTTAGGTATATAAAATTAGTATGCAAACCAAACATTTTACTGATAATAAATCATAAAGAAGTGTATTTAAAAATAATTCTGTGGTATGCATATAGTTTTCCATTTATTAAAGATGAAATTTGTGCACTAAAAAAATAAAAAAAAATAAAATAAAATGTGTATTAAGTGGTTATAATGGGCAAAATACGCAGAGTAGACTCCCTGTGCTGAACTTGAGAGAAAATATGGATAAATTACATAAGACTGGTATGTGTGAACAGGTGACACTCTGAATCCTTGTGGGAAATATTCTTATCAGTGAAACCACAGATCCATTCAAGTATCTCTAACATCTCTCACATAGTAAGCACTTAATAAATGTTTGTTGAATTAAATTTAATGAGGAAAGTGATAGTCCCTCTGTACTATGCCCTAATCTGACCACATCTGGAGTATTGCATTCATTTCTAGGTGCCACAATTTGGGAAGTACATTAATAGAATATTAATATGTTGGAATATGTTTGAGAGAACAACCAAGGTGGTGAGGGGGTCTAGAGATCCTGCCACATAAGAATTAATGGAAGGAAATGAGGATATTTACTACAGAAAAGACAGAATTTGGAGGTGAAATAATAGTGTATCTGGAAGTAATGAGTTTTCTTTCACAAGGAAATCTTTCAGTGGGATCCTTTCCTGGGAGATGTTTTGTCAGAGGTGCCTGTTCAGGTATGATTTGGAATGGATGACCTCTCAGATGACTTTTGCCTTTGAGGTTCTGTTATTCTGTGATTCTGTGAATAGCTCATTCTATAACACCTGTTTGGGGGAATCACAAGTTGGTGAGTGGTTGCCCTGTTACAGAAGTCATCACAGGGATCAGGTTAGGTACATTATGAGTAATTGCACTGCCATTTCAGTGACATTCAGAGGCAACAGTAGCAGAGATATTTGAGGAGGAGGATGGCTCATAATTGATTGCCAGTGGACAATTAGATTAGCCACAATTTTGTCACCTTTAGGTGATTTGGTTTATTAGTAGAACAAATCCAGCCCCAGGAAATCTCCTAGTTTTCAGGAAGGGCATGGAGACATTACTCAGGCATTCAATGCTCTCCACAATCTGGCTTCCACCCATCTTTCCAGTTTTATTTCATATTAATCACTTTCATATGCTGTCCATCCAAGCCCAACCGACCTCCTTAGTTGTTCATGTAGAAAACACTCCATCTCCAGCCCCTGTACCTGTGCAAGGTGCTTAGAAATCACGACCTTCCCCCATATTTCACTTCTTAGAATGATAGTTTGCATTTTAAAACATAACTCAGATACTACCTTCTATATAAGGCTTTTTTAAAAAAAAATCAACCTACCTTCCTCCTTCTTCCTTTTACACTTCTAGTAGTGTTGCTCCCCTGCTCTCTCCATCTCTCTCTCTCTCCATCTCCATCTCTCTCTCTCTCCTGCTTCTTTCTCCTCCCTCTTCCAATTATTTTGTATTTATTTTCTATTAATTTAAAAGGCATCCCTAACCTTTTGAATAGAAGCCAGGAAAATCTGGGTTCAAATTTAATTTTAGATCCATACTAGTTGTGTGATCTTAAATATGTCACTTTGAAATATTGATGCTTTAAATAACTCCCTAAAACTACAGATTTCAGGGAAAGTGCCTACCTGAACTCATAGGAATTCACATTCCCTATCCACTCCTATCTACTTATTTACCTACATGTTGTTTCAATCCTATAATAGGAAATGTTAACATTTTAGGGGGTATCAGACCTCTTTGGTAGTCCGGCAAAGTCTATGGACCCCATCTCAGAACAATGTTTTTAAGTGCAAAAAATAAAATACATTTAAAACTACAAAAGAGGGGCAGCTAGGTGGCGCAGTGGATAGAGCACCAGCCCTGAAGTCAGGAGGACCTGAGTTCAAATCTGGTCTCAGACACGTAACAGCTGTGTGACCCTGGGCAAGTCACTTAACCCCAATTGCCTCAGTAAAAAAGCAAAAAAAAAAAAAAAAAAAAAAAAAACTACAAAAGAAATCATCTGTTGAAATACAATGATTATATTTCAAAAACACAACAAATTCACAGAACACAGATTAAAGAACCTTAGTTTTATAGAGACAGTAGGAAAGAGAAAAGAGCATGATAGGAGAGATTCACTCTCTGGAAGGGAAAGAGATAGTGTTAGGAGACACTAAAGGAGGTTGCCATAATATGTGTGTGTGTATGTGTGTGTAAAAAAAGAGACAGAGAGACAGAGACACACACAGAGGGACAGAGACAGAAAGAGAGAGAGAGAGAGAGAGAGAGAGAGAGAGAGAGAGAGAGAGAGAAAGATAAAAACAGAAAGAGGGAGAGGAAAAAGAGAGAGCTGACAGAGAGAGAAAGAGAGGGAGAAAGAAAGAGAGAGAGAGAGAAAGAGAGAGAGAGAGAGAGAGAGAGAGAGGAGGGGAGAAGGAGGTAAGAGAGAGGGGGGAAAGAGAGAATGGAGTATAGAGTAAAGGTGGAAAGCTTGGGAGCTGGGAATAAGTTTGATTCTATCAGTTCTGAGGAGTTAGATGAAACAATTTCATGTGAAGTCTCATCTACCCATCTAATTGAATGGAGAGGGTATACACTCTCTCAAGAAGAAGCTTACATGAGAACTCTTTAGGTCATTACTTCACTATCTATTGGTCAGAGAGCATCTGTGTTTTCAACTGTTAGGACTCCCAGTGGTGGTCAATCAGAGGAGACATGGAAATACTAGATTCCTATAGACTACATCTGAGAAACACCAGAACAACCATCCTGTAAGACAACTTCAGCTTTACTAATTTGTGATCCTAATTATTCCAAATTGCCTTTGGAATTGCTGAATAACTCATTAAATTAAAGGCTAATTAAGAAATATGGCCCTGTATAATGAGTCAAAAACAGAATAAACATTGTCTATCATTCTGAATTTCTCAGACATTGGCTGTATATCCAACATAGGAGTTCAGAGAAGACAAAGACTACTTGGCTATGAAAACAGGAGGACTGGGATCAGGATTAATAGTAGTAGCACTTTGTACATATCCACTGCCTGATAATTTCCCTAGCTTGTCAGAAATTTCTCTGTCAGCTCAACTTTGACTCAATTTCCACAAAAATCCTCCCCATATGACCTGCTACCTGCTCAGCTTCCTTCTAAGTGGACTTGTTCCCTGGACCCTCTGCTGATTTTTCTCTTCTCACATCAGTAAGCCATGCTTTGTCACTGGTCCATGGCGGTGTAAAGTCCTCCGGGCTCAATTAAAGTGAGTAAGAGGAAGTGACTACACTGATTGGGCTGAGGCATGAAATCACAAATGGGAATCAGAGGTGGGCAGGGTACACTCATGCCCCTAATATATTTTAATACCTTTGCAGTCCCTTATTGACATTTGAAATTGAGGAGAGGCCCTTCATTCTCTTCTTGCCCAAATCCTTCAGGTTCTGATGATTCATCTCTTTTTCTTCTCACGAGTCTAAAGACTGAGAGGAGAGGGAGAAAAGTTTGTAAAGATCTGAATCAGCCCTTCTGTCAGTCCAGAGGTCAGGGCAGAATTCTCCAAGGGGATGAGAAAGAACATCGTGGGAGTTTTCTGTATTCACAATTGGACATGTATCTCTAGGGTTCTGATCTCACCACAAAAAGGGTCAAAATCTTGTTAAGGTCTTTGATTTAGCACTGGAAGAGACTTCAGTGAATAATTAGTTCACTTTGTAGATGAGGAAACTAAGGCTGTGAAAAAGGCAGTCGTGGAAGGTTACATAGGTAGTATGATTGGAACCTGACTGATGTTCTTTCCCCTGGGATAGGAATGCATCTTGAGATTCCTGCTCCATTGATATTTCCCCTAAACTCCAATAGGGATAGTTTGTGTTAATTGTATATTTGAAAGCATATACATGTTCAAGGATGCTGTGATTTGCTTGTCAGATTAGGTAGAAAAGCTGTCTGCTTCTAGACACAAATTTACTTTTGCCTTCAATACATCCTGCTTGCTCCAGCAGTCTGTATGCAATACACCTCCAGGTAGACAGTGGTTCCTTTCACGCTTATTCGGAGACCCTCCTTAGAGTTTACATCCTTTGTATATGGAGACATTGCCTTAAAGCTTACCTGGGCTTGTAGGTTTCTTTCAGTTTCTTTGGGAGTCTCCTGCCTGTGGGAGTATGGACTGATTTCCTGCAGGCAAATGCCTGGAGCCAATCACCTGCAACTGCCTGGCCCCAGGCACAAGGAGGGCTATAGAACAGGAGCCCTGGACTAGGCAGCCTCTGGAACACCCCTCCCTGGGCCCCTGTGGTGAACTCGGACTGGCAGGCAGGCAGGCTGCCAAACATTAACTACAATACCCACACTTGTTTTTGACAACAGCATGCAGGTTTATATTTCACCAGTCGCTATTTTGGGCTGGGAGTTATGGCAGAAATGTCTCCAGATTCCGGGTGGGTATAAGGGGAGAAACAGATTTGCCTGCCCTGTGAAATGCCACCTTTCAGCAGGCGATCAGAGGGAGAATTAGAGAGGGCCATCTGCTCCATTTGCTGTGCTTTCAAGGCCTCTCCAGAATTAGTGTCACCTCTGCAAAGGGGGATAGGTGGGGCTGAAAACAGCTACCCAAGAACTGGAGACACCCTTTCCCCCTTATCCTCTGCTCCCGACACTTTAGGCAGCTCCAGGATTCTCCCAGCCTGAATTGACTCATTCTTCAGTACCATGGGAGCAATGGCAAGCGATGACTTCCAAGCTTCTGCCTAGGATGATCGATGAATTTGGCCTTCCTGCTAAGAAAAGATAGAGAGCTCAGCAGAACACAGATGGGGGCAAGTCAGCCAAATTAAGTTTTAATGTGACCGTGCAAGTTTGGGTCCTCATTAGAATATCTGATGGCCTTGCTTTGCTATAAAGCAAGAGCAAAATGTTAGCAGCTGACCTGATGGGATTGACACCTGCCCAAAATATTCTAGGACCGGTTATAGTTGAAATAACATCTGATCTCTCTCTCTCTCTCTCTCTCTCTCTCTCTCTCTCTCTCTCTCTCAGAGAGTCTCTCTCTCTCTCTCTCTCTCTCTCTCTCCCTCCCTCCCTCCCTCTTTTCTTCCCTCTTTCTCCCTCTCTCTCTCTAACTCTGAAGCCACAGGATAATATTTTCATGGCCAAGGGCAATTCTCAGTGAAATGTGAATTTTAGTAACTATTGGACTTGAGAATCAGTTTCCAGCAGAGAGTCTGGCAGGCAAAAAAGCGTTATCTATCTATCTGGTTTATCTGGCAGCAAAGCCTTATCTCATCAGAGGAGATCAGGTACCTCACATGCAGTATGGAACAATGTAATTCCACAAGAGCTTCTTGGGATAAAAAAAAATACCCAGGTGATATGTAAAAAGAGGCAGATGCATTCTATGGGGGCTAACTATGGTTAGTTATAGGGAGAAGGTCATCATGTAATATTCCTGAAGACAGAGCAGGGGGAATACTAATGGCATCGTTGAAAGTTGGATGACAAAATAATTTTTTCTCATTGTTTTCCCCATATGAAAAGGTGATAAACCTCATAAGCAATTGGCTCATCAATTATTCAGGAATAGAGAGTCCAATATGAACTAAGAGAATCTCAAAGGTTGCTTCCAACTCCCAAGTTATTTGAATTTTCTAAAACAGCTTTAATGCATATTAGTTATTTAGCATTTTCCCCTAAATAAGAAAGGACCTTAGGTCTTTATCTCTGAATTCCCATAGCTAAATGGATGCCAGAGTGATTCACATTATTTTTTTATAGTTCTGAGAAGTAAGCCAAGGAAACTAGGTCGTGTAGTGGATAAAGTGGATAAAGAGTTGAGAAGATTTATTTTCAAATCTGGACTCAGACATTAACTAGCTGTGTGGCCCTGTACAAGTCACTTAACCATGTTTGCCTCAGTTTCCTTGTCTGTAAAATGAGCTGGGGAAGGATATGATTAACCTCACCAGTACATCTGACAAAAAACTCAAAAAGAGATTACAAAAAGTTGGAAAAGCCTGAAAACAACTCAACAAACAAAAGCTAGGATAGAGAATAGAGAAAAAAAATCTGGCTTTATTTTTCAGTAGAATTCCTAAAAAATAAAGAAGAATGGATGGAGAGTTGGGAAGGGGGGAGGAAAAGAGATTAGTATTACAAATAATGACAAAAATAGTTCTACAAGCCAAGTTCTACACAAAACTTCTGGCTATTTTTAAGAATATCAGTCTAGCTGAGGTTAAGTGCATATTCTGATCCTTTTGTTCTTGACCTCAATAATGTTCTGAATTACATATTGCATTAAGAGTACCTAGTGGTCTTTCAGTACTCAAGTCCCTGGTGTGTATCTGTAGATTGTAGTGGTGATGTCTGTCATCAATAGTGGGCTCCCAGAGAAGGATAATTGGAAGTGTCCTTCTATGCTATCCTTTAGTGACAATACAAGTTGGAGGGAAGATACTGTACACAAGTTTAATCAGTTTGAAACTGCTAATCCGGGAAGTGTTCAGCCTTTTGAAGTGATCTGGACTGAATATTTTTTAAGATTTGAAAAAAAGTCATTTAAAGTGGTTTTTTTTGGGTGGTTGGGTTTTTCTTTGTGGGGAGCACACAGAATACTAGACAGCAGAATGCATTATTTTAAGTACTTACAGAAGTACAAATATAAAAATAAGAATAGATAACAAATCAATTATCTGACTAGGACTGAATACTTCTGAATATAGATTGAGGAGAGAGAATTTAAAAATCATTGGACTACCTGAAATCCATTATTATTTTTTTAAAAGAGCCTAGATATCTTATTTCAAGAAATGATTAAAGAAAACTGTCTCAATACTTTAGACTCAAAGGGTAAAAAAATTGAAAGAGTCCACTGATTACCTCCTGAAAAAGATCCCTAAAAGAAAAATCACAGGAATATCATAATCAAAATCCAGAGCTCCTAGTTTAAGTAGAAAAATATTGCAATAGCAACAAAGAAAGAATTCAAGCCAAAGTCAGGATCACACAGGATTCTTGAAATATGATATTCTGGAATTCAAAGGGTCTAGGATTACAAGCAAGAATAATCTATCTAGCAAAACTGAGTGTAATTTTTCTGGTGGAAATGGATATTTAATGAGACAGAGGACTTTTAAGTATTCCTTATGAAGAGAATTGAGGTGAATAGAAAGGGGGGAAAAGGGGATGGAGGAAGAAAAAGAAACAGAGACAGAAAGAGAGAAAGAAAGAAAAAGAAAGAAAGAAAACATGGCAAGACCGTTATGAATTGATGCAAAAAACTGAGAAGAATTAGAAGCACATTATGCACAGTATCATCAAAGCTGTAATTGTGATAGCTGTTAAAGATTTGGCTATTCTAATCAATTTAGTGATAGTGATTTAAAACAATTAATCTACTTCCAGAGAGAAAATGGATAAATTATGAATACAAATTGAAGTATAATTTTCTTAGTTGTTTATTTTTTGCTTATTTTTTACAATATGGTAAATATGGAAATGTTTTACATAATTTCACATGTATAATTTATATAATATTGTTTCTTCATTAGGTGGGGGAGGGTGAGAAGAACTGAGAGAATATGGAACTCAAAAGAATGTTTAAAGTAAATAAACAATAGGTTTTTTAAAATTAAAAACATTAGAAAGCAATAAATAAAATATAAAACTTAATCTTCAGATAAAAATCTGATGAATTCAGAGTGTAGATTGAAGCACACATTTTATGCACATTAAAAAAAAGCAACTTTAGAGGGCAGCTAGGTTGCACAGTGGATAGAGCACCAGCCCTGAAGTCAGAAGGATCTAAATTCATATCTGGTCTCAGACATTTAACACTTCCTAAATGTGTGACCCTGGGCAAGTCACTTAATCCTAATTGTCTAAGCAAAAAAAAAAAAAAACAAAAAAACAACTTTAAAAGTACAAGATAGAAGAGAGCTGGCTGGAAGCCTTAGATGGCAGTTCATATGAAAAGAAGATCTTGGGGCTTAGGACTATAGGATTAATATGAATTAACAATATAACATGGCACTCAACTAAACTAGTGCCAACCCAGGTTATATTAGGACATGTGTTTAGAACCAGTTTACAATGTACTCTGTGATGGCTAGATGTTATGTAGAGTTCTTTATTCAGTTTTGAGCACCATGTTTTAGGAAAGACATAGACAAGTAGAGCTACTCTATATGATAAATTTATATGGATATGGGTTCTTCACCTTTCTTATGTCATGATCCTTTGTGGCAGTCTGGTGAATCTTCTTAGAAATTACAAAAGAAATCCATTAAATTGAAATATAGTTATTACTTTTTAAATTCACAAATTCACAGTTAAAATCCTCTGATCTAGGAGAATGAGACCAGAATGGACTTGGGAATATGCCATAGGAAAAGCAGTGGGAGAAAAAAAAAATATATATATATATACACATCCAGGTTACTCTTCAATTTACAATCCAATAACAATGTAATAAAACCTATTTACTGTTTTGTTAACATTGATTTTTATCATTTATAATTTTTTGTTAATTGGATACACAAGTTATTATCTTAATGTTTCTTTAATTTTAATTTCTCTGGTTGTTAGGGCATTTGAATAAGTTTTTGTATGTCTAGAATAAGTTTTTGTATGTCTAAAATAAGTTGTATTTTCTCCTTTGAAAATTCTATGTTTATGTCCTTTTTTCATTCTATCATTGGAAAACAGATATTGCTTTTAGTTTTATTATTTTAGGTTTATTGAGTCTCTTTATAGATTCTGAATGCCAGGTTTTTACTAGATCTATTTACCACACTTTTTTACATTCTGTTTTTCTTTTTATTTTCAAAACATTGTTTTTGCCATGCAAACTCCTTTTCATTTGTGTATGATCAAAACCAAATTTGTCTTATAATTTCTTCTATTTGTTCAATAGATTAAAAACTTCTTCTCTTCTCTGAAATTGGAATATATTCATTCTTTTCCAATTTTTTAAAAAATCTTCCCACAAAAGGATGTGTTGGAGTTCAAATAGAAAAGAAAAAAACTTGATATGAGTGTGATTACAGAAAGAAAAGAGTCAAGGGTAAGTCAGTTATTAGAAAGATATTTCCTTCACAAGAAATAGGAAATTTGTATAAAAGAGTGCATTTAGCAAAAAGATAATTAGGAAGGCAAAAAGTACTCTGATTTTTAATGACAGGAGCTGAGATTGAATCATATTTCTGTTATGAAATGACCTTGAGCAAATCACTTAATTACTTTGAACTTCAGTTGCCTCATTTGTAAGATGTGATTGGATAAAATATTCCTTCCAGTTGTAGTTCCAGAATTCCATGAAAACTTAATACATTTTGGAGATGCTACACTTGAGGTGTTTATGGGACATCTGGATAAGGATTTACAATTGGCAATTGGCAACACAGAATTGATGTTCAGGAAAGACAATAGGGAACTGGAAATCATCTGTGTATAGATGATAACTGAACTCATGATAGTAGACAAGATCAAAGAGAGAAAGAAGAAAGAGGACAAGGAGGAGGAAGAGGAGGAAAAGGAGGAGGAAGAGAACAACAACAAGTAGAAAAAGGAAGAGGAGGAGGAAGAGAAAGAAAAGGAGGGAAAAAAAGAGGAGGAAGAGGAGGAGGAAGAGAATAAGGAAGAGGAGAAGAAAGAAGAAATGGACCCCTTAAAAATAATTCCTGAAAGGTGGTTCCTTTCCCCAGATCTTAAAAGTCCAATAAAAAAAGAAAATAAAGTTAGTTTACCATGACTTATTCCAGAGAGTCAGGGTAATCTTTTTTTTTAATCATTATTTACTATTCTAGAAATTCTCTCACTATTTGACAATAGTAAAAGTCAACTTTATTGGCATATACAAAGTGTAATCTGTGAGCAATTGGAAGGAGATATACCAAGAAAACCCCAAACAGGGTCACAAAGAGTAGCAAATGACTGAACAGCAATACATGGAATGAAGTGTTTACATTCCTGACCCTTTGACCCAATTACTATTACTACATTATACTCCCCAAATCATTATAGAAATAAAAGGAGCCATATATACAAAAATATTTTAGCTGTCCATTGATTTGTAGAATGTCTTAACAATGGCATGTAAGCATAGTGGAATATTATTGCATGATAGGAAATAATGAAAGCAATAATTTCATTGAAATTCTGGCAATATTTATGAACTGATACAGAGGGAAGGGATCAAAACCAAGAGAAAAAAATTATACAATTGCTATGACATAAAAAAAAACTTTTAAAGATTAAAAAAAACTGATTAATGCAACAGTCAACCAAAATTTGTGAACTCTGATGAGGAAACATGTCTACCTTTCTCCTAAGAGAGAAGTGGTAGCCATGAGTGAAGAATGAGATATAGTTTTAGAAATGATTAATGTAAGAATTTGTTTTACTTGACTATGAAAATTTATGATTTTTTTCCATTAAAAAAACAAACTTTTGTTAGAGGGAAAGAAATTTAGTAACTGGGTTGTAAATGATAATAAGAAAGCCAAACTACCCTATATATTCCAGCTTCTTAAACTGGGGTTTGTGACCCCATGTGAGGTTCCACAATTGATTGTGGGGGTCATGCAATTATGATTTATTACCAGTAAATGTTTGATTTGTGCTTCTATTTTATATACCTATATACTTGGGAGTCATGTAAAAATTTCTTGGGTGAAAAATGAGTTATGAGTGAAAAAGTTCAAGAAACCTTGTATATTTGAAATATATATAGCCACACTTTTTTGTAATAGTAAAAAACTGGAAACAAATAATTGCACAAAACTAGGGAATAGCTATATACATTGTGGCACATGAATATAATTGAATGTTACTGTTGCATATAGTGAATCTGTTGAATACAAAGAAGTATTAAAAAAAAAACCTTAGATAAACTGGTAGAGTGAAAGGAACAAAAACAAAGCCAACATATACAATGATCACATAAATACAAATGGAAAGACCAACCACAATTTAATCAACAGTGAATGTCAAAAAATTACAAAGAATAAATATGACTCCAAAGGAGATATTAGAAAATATTCTTACTCTATATCTTTGCAGAAGTAGGAGGTTCATGAGTGTGAAATACATATTTTTTCCAGACTTCTTGAATATACTGACTAGTTTTGCTCATTTTTTCCCTCTTGGGTGACCATGAGTTCTGTGTGTGTATGTGTGTGTGTGTGTCTGTCTGTCTGTCTCTGTCTCTAACTATCTGTCTCTCTCTCTGTGTCTCTGTCTCTCCATCTCTGTCTTTCTGTCTCTGACTCTCTGACTCCGTCTTTCTGTCTCTATGTCTCTCTGTCTGTTTCTCTATATCTCTGTCTCTGTCTCTCTGTCTCTCCGTCTGTCTGTCTGTCTCTTTCTCTCTCTCTCTCTCTCTCTCTCTCTCTCTCACACACACACACACACACACACATCTTGTTTCCACTGGGAGAACTAATTTACTTTGTGAATTTTCTGGAATATTCTAATTTGTAGAACTTCTCTACTTTCTGTTTGCTATTTGCTTGCTATTTACTGTTTGAAATGGGGTGTGGGGATGGGGAAGAGAGAGAGGGAGGGAGGAAGGCCAAGCCTCTGGATACAAACTTAAATCTTAAGACACAAACTTATTTCTAAAGGATGGAGACCAAAGATGGGTGAACCTAAGGCTAGCAATATTTAGGGGGACAGATGGAAATAATACTAATCCAGAACTCTTCTTTAAGAAAAATACCCTATGAGCCTTTCTCCTGCTCCTGTCTAGGCAGGAATCAAAGTCTCCCTTGAAGTGGGATGGACAAAATTCCAGAGATATCTGTGCTTTCCAGTGAGATGCATTTAAGCAAACCCATGTGTATATAACTTACATGGTCAGTCCACAAACTCTACATCCCTTTTCTGAAAGTTAGGACACCACCTATCTCTAATATTATGATATCCCTCCCAATTTCCATGGTATCTCAAATTTCTCTGAGAAGTAAGAAGTATCTTTGTCAGTTTTTTTAGATCCCAAGTACACACTTCATTTAGGCTAGGTGAGTTGAATTCATCAAGGGCAGAAAGATGCTCTCTTATTAACTTCTTACTTAGCTTTGATATCAACTCAATTAGTAATTTCATTCTCTTGTTTCTAGGACAAAAGCTACTGTCACTTGCTAGGAAAAAAAAAACAAGCAAACATATGATTAGGCAGTCCTCCTCTCTTTGTTTTGAGTTATCAGAATCCTATCCACTCTAATCAAAGGTCTTTTGCTTTCTTTGATCCTTTTTTTCTGCTAACTTAGCCAAACAAATGCTTTTGCAATCGTTATTGTCCATTAATTTCCATTCCAAACCCCATCTCATTCTGTGTTTTAAGATCCCTGACATTATTTCCCTGACTTAGAATTATGCATATTCCTATTTATTTCTTGTCATCTTATCTAGTTTGCATAATCTACATATTTCTTTTAAACATTTATTTTTTTGCTATCTTTTTTTATAAATCTTATTTTATTTGCATAACATATGTGTGGGTAATTCTTCAACAATAACCCTTACATAGCTTTCCGTTACAAATTTTTCCCCCCAACTTCCCCACCCCTCCCCTAGATGGCAGGATATACACTACATGTTAATTATGTTAAAATATTGGCAAATCGAATATATGTATACATATTTCCAAACTTATCATTGGTGTGCAAGAAAAATCTTATCTACACAAATGATATATCAGATAAAGGAAACACAATGTAAGCAAACATCAATCAAGGAGTATGAGAATGTTATGTTGTGGTCCGCATTTCGCATCCCTCACTCTGGGTGTATATGGCTTTCTTCAGTGAACAATTGGAGATGGTTTGAAACATATCATTGTTGAAGAGAGCCATGTCCATCAGAATTAATCGTCATATAGTACTGTTGTTGCCGTGTATAATGATCTCCTGGTTCTGCTCATTTCACTCAGCATCAGTTCATGTAAGTCTCTCCAGGCCTCTCTGAAATCATCTTGCTGGTCATTTCTTACAGAACAATAATATTCCATAATATTCATATACCATAATTTATTCAGCCATTCTCCAATTGAAGGGCATCTATTCAATTTCCAGTTTCTAGCCAC
>JAJPUD010027402.1:0-15593 GCA_023553655.1 Myrmecobius fasciatus | reverse complement strand
CATGAAGCTGGGATTCTGAAAATTGCATTGTGCCTTTGAAGAACACTATCAGTCAGGCGTTGATCCTACCTGGTTCAAACCCAGCAGAAGACTTAGGGCCATTATTAGCCATTTCTGATTGATGGACAGGAGCCAAGGTAGGAGGATGAGACCGACCTACTAGCTTGTTTCTTAGCTGGTGATTTTGGGTTTTTGTTTGTTTTTTAAATTTCGGGTCTTCTTTCACAATGTTGCTCTCTCCCATTTTGCTTATCTATCCTTGTGGTATAGATGAGTTAAAACAGCTAGCTGCAAAAACTCCTAATTGGTATGTATCCAATTTATCTCAACTCTTTTCTAAGAGCTTGAAGACAACCTCTGAGCATCTTAGGTAGCTGTGTGAACACTGAGCACAGGATGGTTTGTCAGCCAAATACTTGGGTTTGCAGTGGGAGAAATGAACTACAACAGAGAGCCATTTTTCTACTCAGTTTTGTAGGCCTTCTTTCAAACCTTTTACCTTGGTGATCTAAAGCATGTCCTTTCACCCTCTCTACTCAAGATTTACATGTGGAAATGAAGATGGATTAAATGAAATAGACTAAAAGACATGTAAAGTCCTATTTTCAGCACTAGGTTTTCCTGTTAGCATAACTTAATGATGGAAGGAAAATATATCAGTAATAAGCAAATTGGGGGAGGGGGAGTAGTATCTTTTCTACTCTCTCCTTTGTCCCTAATTTTCTAGCTTTTGTTCTTTATCTGACTAGTATGCTTAAACTCATCAGTTCATCCCCTTCTGACTCCAGTAATGTTATTTTCTTATTGACTGTTCCTTCCTTTGTGCTCCCACCCTGTCAAGGAAATTGCAGTGTGCAGGGTGATAATCCCATCAGCCCAGATCACAGGGAGGAGTAAGGAAAGGACAAGTAGTATTGCCTTCAAACTTCAGTCTGCTCAGTGGTGATGTGAGGTATTTTATTCCCTTTTGTTGTTAGTACTTTAAACCATCTGGTACATGTTGTAAGGCAAGTGATTAACAAGTCTAAAGCTACTAGTCCATTTCAAAATTGCAGTTTCCATATGTATCAAAGCCAGCCTCAGCTCCATGAAGTCTGTGTATTCCAGCAAAAATTCATTCCTTGGTATCCTCAGTTAGGCAGCATCAACCTAGCTGGTAGAGGAGGGGGAAGAAAGGTGTTAATTGAGCTGCTATTTTGCTCATATATGGTTTTTTAGACTTGCATTAGAAAATGCCTTTAATAAACTGGGGAACAGTCAAAGATGCTTTTTAAAAATTGAGATTATTTAAATGAATGTTTCAAATGCAGCCTGTGTTTGCACCTGATTCCCCCATGGATACCAACAATCCAGTACAGGGAAATATCAAAGTACTCTTAATAACCCATGACCAGAAGGCAAAGGGTAGATAATAGCAGAGTCCTGTTCATGAAGAGACAATCACAATCTGTATGCCCATAAAATATTTCTTTAAAATGAGTTCTTTTTGATAGGATATAGGTATTAATGAAAGTTTGGGGAGGGGAAATAAGTACCATTACTTTATAGTGTTTCTGCATCCACTTAAGACAACAAAAAACACTCTTCATAACTTCACATGTCACAAATTGCCCATGGTTAATGACATACAGGTATTTTCATGCTTGTGAAAGAAACAGCAAAACACCACAGCTTAATATCTTCCCATAGTACACACCATTCACAGTACCATAGCCCAAATAATATTGCACTGGACTTTTGTTTCATTGTTTCTCATTAAAAAACAAACTACGTTTTGCAAATAGTTATCACTTCTCAAAATTAACAGGTAAACAATTTGGTCAACTTGCACCAAGACAAAGGTCTGATAAATGTCATAGAGTAAGTAGTTCATTATAACATGAAACCCCAAAGTGAAATATTGTTTGTGTGCTGCAAACTTTTATAACCATAGAAAATTAGTAGGAATTCCTTGATTAATAAAGTAGAAAGATTGAAAAACAAAATCTGAAAATGATCCCCTTTACTATAATAAGACTGCCTCTATTGTGTGTATCATACACTGTGAAAAAGCCATTGTTATATTTAAAAATGCAGCAGTCTACTGATCAAAACAATAAAAAGTTTTTTTTTCTTTTTTTTTTTCCTTAAGAAAAAAAGCACTTGCACATAGGATCACGTTTCATTGGAAGGGGTAGATACATTTGTACTGCTTTTTAAGGTGCAATCTTGGAGGAAAGGAAATGTCATTTGGCACTCTAAGAATGATAATACTGGCACAAGCTTTTAAAAAAAAAAAAAAAAAAAACAGCACACCAAGAGAAGGACCCACAGAACACCACATGGGACAGGAGGTGGTGGGGTTCTGTTACCATTGGGATGGGGAGTCAACAGCTGCAAAGACTAGATTAAAAACAGTTTTGCTGGGACAGACAAAAGTTGCTGCAAAACCACTTATTTTAATTTCACTAGGCTTTGTTATTAATACAAGAGAAAGTAACTTCAAATGTCCTCTAGAAAAGCAGCAACTGCTGGAACAAGAAACGTGGGTATTCAGCCATCAGTACACATGAGATTCTTTGTGACTTAGAACACATGCACGTGAGGCAGAGGTGGTAGCACTTCGGATCACCTCCATCCACCTAGATGGGGAAAACAGAAAAGATTAGGTTCTTCTAATTTCTCTAAGAAAAAGTTGGGCTTTTTTGTTTGTTTGCTTGTTTTGTTTTTAAACCAACCCACATAATTTTAAAGTATAATGATTGATTTCTGTGAGCCAAGTGTCAGTGAAGGTTAGCACAGCATGTGGTGCTGGAGAATCCATATAGGATTCTAGAAGGGACCCTCTACTGTAACCTACAAGCAAATATGCACACTCAGCTTAAGAACAGTCATACTCTGGAGTTGGGAGATGCAAGTTGTATGCTTTTAGTTGAAGGTGGGCATGGTCCGTTCCTTTATAAGATAAAATTGGACTAGTGTTTGTGATCCTATAACTAGAAGGTTCTTGGAGATGTACTCTGAGCTCTGAAGTCTCTTTTTGTTATCATATCTTGTTATTTTATCAGTTCAATAGTTTAAATTACTGTACTGCATATCTCTCTTATCAAATAATGTGTCTGACACAAATTATGTCACTTTTATAAAGAAATGGCAAGAAACTGATATTTAAAACTATTCAAATAAATTACCTTCTAGATTAAGCCTCTGGCTATTTGACACTAGAATCTGTGTTTGAGAAAGTCACAAACTCTTTCCTCATCCTTCATTCCTGTTTTTTGCCTGCCTTTGTTTCCACAGCTCTTAGTATAATGCCTTGGCACATAGTGGTTACTTGATAAATGTTATTCTGGAATTAGTTACTGAAGAAGAAAGAAAGGGAACTTGGGGACAAATTTTCATCACAGAGTTTGTTAGACGATAGCAAAGTCAGATAACAGTCTAATATGAGGTCAGTTCAAAAGTTCAAAGAATATGGTATAATTCCATAACCTAGTTTTTTGCAGGTGAAATTTATGCTTTTAAAAAAAAAAAAAAGAAAACACCAAGCTGTGACACTCTCAAAAATAATTTCTGAAGAGACCAACCTGTCTAATCTGGAAACTCACTGACCAATTCAGTAAATTAAAAAAAAAAAAATGTTAAGTAACAGATTGATCCCTTAATAGGAGTGTGTTTGTGAAAGAAGACAAATGAAGCTGGTCATTAATACCAATCCCAACAAAAAAGGCAAGAGGGGAGACCAAATAAAAGCCCATGCCCTGCTCAAGATGATCGAGGCCGAATCTTGGCTTTCATTTTGCTTTTCCCTTTCAAGTAGATTGAAACCAATGACAATATATGGAAAGGAAGCACCTCATGTTCTTGGAGCCAAAATTAGACCTAGCCAGACACCTGGATCTCTTAACTCCATCAGGAAATGTGATTGCTAAGTCATTCTCAGTGACCTCTGAAAGATCTTGGAAAATGGGAGAGATAACATAAAATGAAGACTTGATTTTCTAAAAATTAGTGACATGGAAACTAAAAGCTAGCAAACTTGAATTGGGGCAAAATTCCAAGACAAGTGAAAGAATGGTAGTTTATAAGCCCTTCAATAAGGAGACATGATTTCACAATATGGGTCATGTGCTTGATTAACTTCATTTCAGTGAATGGCAGCATGACACAGGTTACATGCTTTTATTTCAACAAAGCATCTCATTCACTTGTGAATCAGATGCTATTATAAATTAAGAGAATTTCACTAGGGCTAAGTGATGAATGCAAAGAATGGTTATAAGTGAATCAATGATCAAATGGAGGCAAATCTCTGGTAGAGTGTACTGTGATGTTCACTATTCCTATTGGTGATAGAGAGGAATCTTTAAAAAGTAAATGTCAGAGTTGTAGTTATCACAAAGTTAAGAGAATGCTAATCACTCAAGATTTCGCAAATCTGAACTTGATAAATCCATATCTGTGTATGCTTTCTGATGAAGACAAAATAGTACTTTGCTGTCCTATTTAATTTTATCAAACTTGTCTCCTATTTTAGGTTAGATAAACAAAGCTTAAAAAAGAATATCCTTTATTATATAATGTTTCAAAATTACTTTCACAAACAAAATCTGGGGGTTCAGTGAACTGCTACCTCAGTTGTTGACCATAGTACCCAGAACAAGAAACACGTTCACAACATATTTTCATCAGACCATTTTCAGAACGTGGTGTATTTTAGAAAAGGAAAACACTCTGTTTCCTGGCTCTAGTGATCCTTCAAAGATTGCTTTTGGAAGGTCTATTGACATTCTCCAAATTTACTGGACATAAAAATGATGGTTTATAGCTGTAAACCTAAATCTTATAAATCTAAATCCCATATGCAAGGTTAGACACATACAGGACTGTCACCTAGAGTTTGTTTATTTTTAAAATTTCATTACTATTTTAGATCAAAGACTTTATACTATTGCCTAGTATTTATGACACATATAACTTATGTGTTCAGAGCATGTTTCCTTTCCCTAATCATTTATTTCAACCTGAACACTGAAATTGAATTCTTCTTCTTTGCTTATGAAAATGGTATTTATGAACAGATAAGCACTACTTTCCCCCATCAATTACCTCTTCTCAGATATGTTTAATTTTTTTTTTCTTTTTACCTGTTTTCTGGTTATAGTTTACTTTGGCAAGAGGAAAAAATAGATTTTTGTTTTGTTTTTTTGCATCAGATCCATCATTAGCAAATTCTCCCCCATCTCCATTCACACATTTAATTCCTGTTTTGCACAAGGAACTGCTTCTGGGACTAGATTCCCAGTGAGGCAGATGGAAATTCAACTCTTGAGTACCCAGATTTAAAGATGGTCCCCATTCAAATACAGTTTCTTGGTGGCAGTGAGTGTTTAAGTGAATTTAGAATAATTAAAACAGTTTCCTACACTAATCTCACCCACATTCAATTTTTTTTTTTTTTTGCTTCTTACTAGGAAACACCAAAGTAGCAAATTGAAAAACTTAATTTCTATAATATGAATTCTCCCACATTGCACCAAATAAAGCACTGACTCCATCATTCACTTACAGGATTCTTTTTTGGCTGATGTAAATGTAACTAAGGTGTGTTAAAGTATGGATTCCCATCCACATCAAAGTAATTCTTATTTGTGAAGCATAGTACACCTAGCTATGATGACATATTGGAAGGGCAGGTCCTTTTATCCAAAAGAGGCTAATTTCATCATTACAGGGAAAACCCGACCTTCAACAAAAAAGGTGTACTCTGCCCAGGTAAGAGATAAACCAAAACCCCCTACCTTTCGAAGGTATATTCACTCTCAGCCCTGAAGTAATAGACATGGGACTTGAAATGTAGCTTGAACACATAGTCTTTGTGGATGTTCTCTGATTCCGAAGGAATGGTGAGTGAATATCCTAATAAAGGCAGACTGGCTAAAGGATGATTGTCCTAGAAATAATAAACAGATTTTGAAAGCAGTCAGAGGCCCACTCAAACAGTGTCTTTTTGTAAATCGTCTCTAGAGCTTTAACTTTGGTTTTCTCATCAGCACCATCCTTGATATTCAGACACAGATGCATACAAAAGCAGCTTGGAAACTTTGACCTGTGAAATAACTGCAGATATTGTTCAGAAACTTAAGCAGTTAGACACAATCTGATTTTTTTTTTTGGGGGGGGGGCTATTCCCAGTCCTCTTGTTCTGCTTTTCACCATGGTTCTATTTACAGGAAAATGGGGGTCCGGGACCAGGGCAAGTTGGTGCCCCACCTGGGCCACATTTGGGGATGTGCTGTTCCTTTAGCAAACTGGGCCTTGAAGGTAGTCTCTGAAGAATTTGTGTGTTTAAACTGTGGGCAAAAGTATCCTTTAGACCAAAGATAGCAAACAGGGGACCCAAACCAGATTAAAATGTAATGAGAAAACATTTAACAAAAAACACAATGAAACAATGTTACAATTTAAAACTCAGTATTCAAGGAACCTTATGTACTGTTTGTTTCAGTTTAACACCAGTGTACCAGACTACTTCTGATATAAACTTTAAACTGATTTTACCTGCACCTAAACTTGAAAAGTCAGTCTAGTCTGATAGTCATTATTCACTCAGCCAAAGCCCAAGAAAAAACTAGTAACAATGATCACATTTAAGATTTGCAAAGTCAACACAAATGTCTCATTTTTTTTTCTTATAACCCTGAGAGGTAGATGTGATTACCCCATTTCATGGATGAAGAAACGATGGCAGATTTAAGTAACTTGTTCAGTATCACACATTCCTTAAGTGTCTGAGGCTTATTTTGAACTCAGATCTTTCTGACTAAAGGCATAGTCCTCCATTCATCGAACTATCCAGTTGCTTAAAAATGAGAGAGGCCCTAGATTATTTGCTAAAACCCTTGTGGCATAAATTCCCTATTCTCTGGCTCTAACCACTCATTTCTCCTGGAGTGTCTTCTGGGGAGAACACTTAAACTGGAATTGAAAAGCTTCATTCCAGAAGCAAAAATATTGCATTAGCTTTCTAACGGAAGTCAAAATGCTGAGCTGTTTATGTTCGAACTAACCCTCAGAGGCCTTCTGCAGTAGCATCCCAAGATTAATAACATAGGCTGTATTCTCCAGTGAGAGCTGTATGCCTGATCTGTCACTGGGCCCTGGACATCAAATTTGCTTTCAGTGGTACCATTTTAAAAAGAAAGCAAAACATGATCACTTATGATCAAGTCTATGGGAAATTGGATTCAATTTTAGCAATAACTGCAGGCAAAGATGTTCTGACCCCAAACTCCCAGACCTCTGCACTTTTTTGATCTGATCCCATTGTAGAAAAAAGCTTTTCAAGCCACAGAAGGAATTTACCTGGTGTGATTTGTAGAAGAACAGGCAGAAATTGGTAAACACCACCCAGAGCTTCTGCCATCCATTGCTATTTTTGAATTTCCTTAACAGGTTCCCAGACAACTGATTCTAAAATGGAGAAAAACCAGTGAGAGAATACATGCATACATTCATCTTCTTTTCTTCTCCCTCTCTGAAAATTGAAAAACCCTGCCTGGAAAGCAAAACCCCACATAAGAGAAAATTTCATTTTCCTCTCATCCCCTGCAAGTTTTAGTTACAAAGGAGCAACATCTCTGTGAGGGGACCACAAACCTTTCCTGGTGATATTTTTTAAAAGAATAATTTTCCTTTAAATGAAGCTTGCTTGAATGAATCAAGATTCTTAGGGGAAAAAAATTCTGAGATACTTGTGGGATTAGTCAAGCTTACTGTGATTACTTCTTCAATCATTCCTCAACAAGCTTGGAATTTTCTTCTCCAAGTTCACTGTAAGCTTTTGGCCTTCCTCATTAAGGGGAGAAAAGCTAGTGAAGGAGGAGTAAAGGTTAAGCAGCTCTTTACTGCCATCTGGTGCATTGCAGGAAGAACAAAGCCCAAGTAACAGATGGGCTGGCTCTCTCCTAAACTTTGCTCAGGGCTTCCCATTTCTGGGAAGAATGGGGAGGGGGGGGAAGAGAAGGCACTCTCTGTTTGATAGGAAATGAATGAAAGAGATCCTGCCCTCCCTTACAAGGGAGGATACCCTTTTAGGCTATCTTCATTTAACTGCCTAGTTTTCTTGTTTTCAAAAGAGTTTTGAGGAGCTATCATTTCAGAATGGGACAATGTTCCTTTGGTCCAAGGGCAGAGATGGGGTGGGGGGTATTTTGGGAGTTGTAATGACTGCCACCAAAAATTAGAAACATTCTTCTAAGGTTGAGGAACCAAAAGTTGGGAAATGACCCTCAACATGAAGTTTCTAGGCCTGAAAAATGGTCCTTTGTACCTGTGGAGCTGTCAAGGAGAGAAGATACACATAATGGGTCCATGTTTCCCTTGACTCAAATTATGAAGGTAAGAATAATACCCTATCAATTCTCTACCTAACAAAGACATAGCATTGTTCATTGTTACTTATATGTACCAGTGTGATTGGAAAGCAATGCATGATATTTAGCTTCCATCAAATCTTCTCCCCAAAAATTGGCTGTAAAATGATGAAAGCAGAAATTATTTGGTAACCTGAAATGTCTATTTAATTTGTAGCAAAGGGGGAAGTGAACTGACCCTTAAATCAAGAGGACCTGTTTTCAAAAACTGCCTCTGATGCTTAAAAGTAATTTGATTTGGCAAACTTAACTTCCTCAGGCCTTAGTAAAATGAGAAGGCTGGACTACATGTCGTCTGAGGTCCAGAAGTGGCGTTCTTGTTACTATTATTACAGCTATTACATAGCATTTAAGATTTGCAAAGTGCTTAATGTGTGTACTCACTTGATCCTTACAACTATCTTGTGAGGTAGCTGTTATTATGATCTCAATTTTATAAATGAGGAAATAGATTAAGAAACGTTAAATGACTTGCCCAAAGACACACACAGCTATCGAATAAAACTCAGATCTCCCTACTTCAAGTCTATGTGCTCTATTCCTTACATTTGGGATTCTGTTGGAGTCTATGGAGCTCTCATAAGAGTAATGTCTGAAATTAGAGATTAATGAAAAAAGATGTAATTTTTCCCACTGATCTCTTCAGGGTTTATGGACCTCAGGTTAAGAACTATTGTTCTTGAGCTATAATCTTGTGGAATTTAAGAATAAATGTAAGTAAAAGGATATACTAGACTGTATTGCTGAAATATTGG
Organism: Myrmecobius fasciatus; assembly: GCA_023553655.1. Taxonomy (NCBI): domain Eukaryota; kingdom Metazoa; phylum Chordata; class Mammalia; order Dasyuromorphia; family Myrmecobiidae; genus Myrmecobius; species Myrmecobius fasciatus. The sequence continues at coordinate 6,424 of JAJPUD010027402.1, read as the reverse complement.
GGAAGGATTTTATGGATTTCACTAGGTAAATCTTGAAAATGAAGTGATTTGGAGTAAATCAAGAGTAAAGCTTTAAAGGCAGTTTTAAGAGCCTTATTTTTAAAACAATATAATAGGAAGTCCCCATTGTGACATGTGACAAATGAATATAGAATATAACTTAGATTAGCCAGAATGTTCATAGTTGTTAACCAGAAATCCTATATTTCACCATACTAATGAGATATCTGCTGGTTATGAGATCCAGTAATCTTTTTCTAGACCATATTCTCTTTTGAGTTTCTCTGAACCTTCATATAATGAAACACTTCTAGTTTTAGGTACACTGCACTAAGGAGACTCAGGGTTTTCTGAAGATATATCTGACTCCTTTGATAGCTAGTTCCTACTTCATTCTCTTGCTTGTGTTTGCATGCAATCATTTAGTGCTTGCTTCTTTTGTTATTCTCTCTGTACACTCCTTCCTTTGGAGGGTCAACCACTCTAATGGCTTTTCCCATCTTTGTTCCTGACCTCTTTCTAATCAATGATCCTATATTTTCAATTGCCAACTAGATGGTTCTACCTGAACAGCCTACCTCAAAATCTAGAACTGAGCTCTTCCCTCAAAACTAGTCTTTCTCCTACTTCATTTTCATAATCATGAATTGTTTTTTATTTCTCCTTCTCTCCCTTATGCTAATAAATCACCAAATCTTGCTTAATCTCTTGCTTCCATCCTTCCTTCCCATTGACATGACATATGGATACACATATGCATGTTTATATGTTAATACACATACCAAGCACGACAAGGCTACTTTTGATTCATGACAAGATCAGTATATAATGTCCTGATGGGTCTCCTTGCTAATCTTCTAATCCATCCTGTACATTACAGTCAGATTTAATTTGTAGTTTTCCCAAGCCTTCTTTCATTATGTCAACTCTCCCTTCTTCAAGAATACTGCACTGTCAATGAGATTAAGCCCAAAATCATTAATCTACTATCCAAGGCCCACAATAACCTGATGACTTTCAATATCACTGTGACTGTTCTCCCTACTTACCTGTCTAAAATGTCTTAATATATCCCCTTTGCTATTATTGATCACTTGGGAGGAGAAAGAGAGGCTGGTGATATTGCACAGCTCTTTCACTAAAATCCGATTCACTTGCATATCATGGCATCACTTCCAGGTCATGGTTTTTGAGAACAAAGGACAAACAATGCTATTAGTCCATCTATAATACCTAGAATAAATATCTTGCATGTTTGTGGATGAAGACAAAGCTACATAGGAAAAATGTGTCTGAGTTGCCTTTCACAGAAAATGCTGCCTGCAATCAGAGTCTTGAGTCTATAACAAACCTGAAACATTATAGCAGTCATTTATAAATCACATTTTTCAGTGTTTCCTGACTGGCTAAAGATATCTTCAATACCTTAGAGCCACTTAAATAATTCATGATCATAATTGTACAAGATCTCCTCTACCATTCTAAGATGATCTGCCTCGTAGGAATTGTTACTTAAATGGAATTAGGCTTGAAGCCTACAGTGTATATCTCAAGATGACATTTTATTCTGATCAAAGGCCCTGTACTATCTTTAGGCTTCCAGAGCCCTGACCACATTGGCACTTGGTATTAAGTAGCCTCCAAAGAGTAAAGCTACAGCTCTGGGCCCACAAAGATCCTCTCAAATTCTGCAATGTCATAAGCCAGCTTCTAGCATATAAACTCATATGCTGAAAAAACATGAGCAAAAACAGGTAATGATTTCTCTCTTCCCTAAAACATCCCCCTTTTAAGAGTTTAGCTAGAATATCTTAATTCACTTTTAAGACAGATATCCATACTTTCCCTTTTCCTCACTACACACAAGCAGACCCTTTTTCCTTTGTGGTTATTATTCATCTGGAAAACTTCACAAAATGATGTTTTGCATTTGATGCCATCAGAAGTGTGATATGGAAGCCATTTGCTGATCAATGATCATCTCAGTAGACCATGAAAGACAGACTCCCAAAGAAAAAAGAGGTAGGAGTAGAAAATGATGATGGTGGTGGGGGCAGAAGTGACAAGAAAGAAAAAAAAAGACAGAAATAAGAAAAGAAAGTCACACTAAGAAAAGTATAAATGAAAGATTTCCCAGGTACAAGGGACAATAGGGAAGGATGGAGGGCATTGTTGTTAGACTCTGGGGAATGGATCTACTTCTGTTGGATTGAAGGAAAAATAGTTTGTAAACTGCTTCAGCAAACCACTCTGACACAGGGAGAGTAGTGTTTACTTCCAAGGAAGGGAGCCAGGAGTGGGGGGGAAATAAAACCACCCACAAGACTTTCATTAAGCAAACATTTCAAGACTGGGGGTATTACAATACAACTGGAAAGACTATGCTTAACTCATCCGTTGAATGGAAGTTGATTCATATTGTGGTAAGTCAATTTTTCAAGATCAGTGTTATATAACACGACAGAAAGCCAAAATTGCCTTGCATCTCTGCATCCAACCCCCAGCTTCAGCCACAAAAGGATTCAACCTCAAGATTTTAAGACAAAATATATCTTTCAGCTGTGCATCAGGGACAAAATGAATCAGAGTTGTATAATACATGCTAACTAAGGCATCCTATAGGATAAATGGTACTCTCCACTCCACTTTTAGATAAATCACTTTCTGAGTATTTCTGTTTATACTATATACAATGGGATTCAATGGAATTAATGTAGTAGTAGGATTATGCCAAATCTGGGTTCAAGTTGAGCCTCTGACACAAACTAACTGACCCTGGGTCAGAAGTCACACTGCTCTAGGCAACTTTCTAAGACTATAAATTGCTGGAGATGGTGCTAGTTTCTAATGGTACAGAGATTTTGCTGATCTGGGAGTTCCTTTGCCAGTAAATCATAGGGACTAGATCTATGATTTGTCTCTATGATACATATAGTTTCCTCCCCCCCCCCCCTCCAAGGTGAGCCTGGAGATACTCTACTTCCTTCTGAAGAGCTTGTTATTGCAAGAGTTCCTGACCTATGGACAAAGCATCCTCTGAGGGGGCAATGGAGCTGTTACTAATAGTAGTTATCTGTGGGTCCTCTGATCCAAATGAAAATATAACAATTCTCACCACTTTTGTTGTTGTTATTTAGTCATTTTTCAGTTGTGCCTGACTCTCTGTGATCTTACTTGGAATCCCAAGTAAGTTTTCTTGGCAGAGATACTGGAGTGTATTACCATTTCCTAGTCTGGTTCATTTTTACAAATGAGAAAAGTAAAGTAAACAGGGTTAAGTAATTTGTCCAGGGTCACACGGCTAAAAGGCATCTAAAGCTGGCATTGAACTCAAGGAGATGACTCTTCTGACTCCAGGCCTGGAACTTTATTCATCTGACATCTAGTTGCCCATCTATCTTTAGCTCTAACAAATTATATAGAGCAATAAGAGTAAAAAATTTCTTCTGTAGACTATTCTATGTGTCAGTAGGTTTTAAATGTATGTAGATCCTGCTATAATTAATGAATCTATTTAAAAGCATTGCTGAATTGTAGCTTTCTGTCATGTATTTTCTCCATGAGAAAATATTACTATCATAACTCTCATTTGAGGGTCTTTGAACTGTTGCAATATTAAAAGCAGATCTTCATACCTGAAAAGGGTAAGAACTGTTACCCTTTGGCAGCTTTCTGGTCAAGGCTATTTCCTGTGTTGCCTGTTGTTGTCATTTTGAGGAAAGATAAATCTCTCTTGAAAAGAAAAATGGCTTCTACAAAGTACTGCACTATACCATCTCTATATTTAACAAAAACCACCATGAAATGAACCAGACACCTGAAGGTAAGCTTTCTTAGTATTTCAAATGCCTTTCTTCACTCTGAGTGAGCCACAAAAACTTTTTTTTTCCCTCCCCAACCATTCTTGATTCTGAATACCTGCTGTGAAATTGGTTATGTCTATGGCCAAGATTTTAGTTGCACTATTTAAGGAATGAAATGATGGGATACGAATCACATGTAAAGAAAAGGCCATGATGGATTGAACACACAAAAAGACCACAAGCAGACATAAGTGATTGCTGGTATAGAAAGAAAAGAATTAAAGCTAAGAGACAGGTGTGCACTTACCAAGCCCAGCAACAATACCCTTTTGGTTTTTCCCAGGTATGAGGAATTGTATACTCTGTGCTCAATAATAGAACAATTTTAGATGAGATTTTCTTTGATTGTTGTTGGCTCAGATTCATTCTTCCCTATGACACCAACACTAGGGTTTAGATAAAAATAGATGAAAGCTCCTCAAGCACAAGTAATAATGCAATAGCCCATCAGGTCCCAATAGGGAAACTCTAGTTTTCAAGGCTTGCTAGTGTTAAAATGGCAGAGCACAATTGGACTCTTAATGGTAGTAGGAAACATGTTTCAGTTTGGCAAAAAAGCTCAAGGTAAGCTGGCCTTAGACCAAAAGGAAGTACTTTTAACTGGGAGATGGTCACTAGTTGGGTAGCCCAGGTAGATACCTCCACAGCAATGCTAAAGTCGATCATGGAGACGCTGGTATTTCGGTGCCAGCAGACATGAACCATGGTGTTGCCCCGGTGGGGAGACTGCCGTTCCAGGGATGTGCGGGAAGCACTGAGGTCATCCTCTGATTCTTGGTCTGCTGCAGCATCATCAGGGGACTCTGCACAGACACATTTTTCCTTATTATCATTACCAAGACTAATAGAGTACTTTGGAGCTCACTGAGGCTTAACTCTCTGGAGATACCTTGTCAGGCTAAGAAATCTATACTTTCAAATGTCTAAAAAAACACTATAAATGTCATTGTTAGAACTACAAATGCTCCTTTGAGTTATCTTACTTTTTTTGCTTTTATCAAAATATTTTGGAGACATATTTTTTCTGTATTTCCGAGCTAAGGCCCAGAAAGCAGATATAGCAACAATCCTTTGTGTTCTGGCTAATCTCACCCTCTGGCAAAATGTATTGCTTTGACCAGGACCAGGTGCTCATGGAGGGATCAATGGCCCCTTTTCCCCAGGGACCTGAGAGCCAATGTAGTATGGCTTAAAGTCTTCTAACACCTCCCTTGAGATGCTCACAATCCCTGTTCCTTATAACTGCTAAGTGAACTGAAGTAGGTACTTCTCTCCTATTCCCACTGGTTCTGTACCCTGCTGTGAATAATCAACTTAGAGACACAAGATCCAGGAATGTCTGTATTGTCCACCCAGGAGCCGGCTGTGGGAATAGTTAAGAGTGATTATGTCATGGTCCGGGCCACTTGTGTATATAAAGCACTGCTTTTGCCCAGCACATTTTAAGCTTTTCTTTTTAGGAGGTGGAGCTCCCATTGGCAAACATTTTCCTCACTCTAAAATTAATTAAACTTCTATTTGTTTCCTGACTCTCTGGCTTCTAGCCTATTCTGTTTTGACTTTGGTCACCCTAAGGTTAGAGGCCAATTCTAGTCCAGTTGGCACTATGAAGGAAAATGGATCATTTACACTTTGAAGCTTGTAACTCTTTATGAGTTCTCTAGTTTCCCTTCCCTAAAAGATGGCAGAGATCATGAGTTTAAAGCTAGAGGGGTCCTTAGAAATCTAGTACATCTAGTACATCCCCTCATTTTATAAAGGAGGCAGTTAAGACTTAGAGATTTTGCTGACTTGCTTGAGGGGACAAATATGGGCAATAAGTAGCAGAGCTGGAATTTGAATGCAGGTTTTTAATTCAAAGATCCAGTGTTGTTTCTCTCCTGCTACTTCATTATATAGGTAATTAAGATTATAACCAAGCTTATCCCTAAAGAAGGGATACCTTCCTCCCCTCTCCCCCTTTTAATAACAGAAATAGAAAGACTATGTATGGTAGAAGTATCAAACTTACATATGACCTGCAATACTTCTAAGAGCAGCATGAATTGGATTAAAATGTACATGGGAAATATTTAACAAAATAAAATGTAGAATACGATAAAATACAGATAATGTTAATAATTATTTTCCTAGGTCAGTAGGAATCCATAGGATCCCTATGATCATAGGTCAGGGATCTTAATGTACAATTTAGTGGTCCCCATTTCTATCTAAATTTGATACCACTGGTATATAAGGAACATGGCATATAATGTCAAGATGGTTGTTAATTTTTCTGAAATACCTTTTTTTCCTTTTATTTGTTAAGTAATTGTCCTTGGGGCATATTAGGGAGAGTATATGTTGAGAAATCAAGTTAATATGGAAACAAATGTTTTAGAAATTCTAACCTTGCAAATATTTTCTTGCCCTGTACTATTTTAAGAAGTTGATTGTTAGGATACCTGATTTCCCAACATACATATATAGCATATCATGGGCATAAAAGATGACCAGAAATAGAAATACTAATTTTCCTTAATATCACAATTATTTTCCCCTAGTTAATCTTGGATCAGTGG
>JAJPUD010027401.1:0-15597 GCA_023553655.1 Myrmecobius fasciatus | reverse complement strand
TCATGGCTTTCAGGAAGTCCAATAATCCTTAGATTGTCTCTCCTAGATCTATTTTCTAAGTCAGTTGTTTTTCCTAGGAGATATTTCATATTTTCTTCTAATTTTTCATTTTTTTGTTTTTGTTTGACTGATTCTTCAAGTCTTAGTGAGTCATTCACTTGCATTTGTTCAATTCTTATTTTTAAAGTGTTGTTTTCTTCAGTTACCTTTTTAAGTTCCTTTTGTAACTGGCCAATTTGTTCACTGCACTCTTTTTCCACTTCACTAATTTTATTTTTTAATAAATTGGTGTCTTTTTCATATCTCTTTTGCAGAGCATCATATCCTTCTTGCAAGATACTGTATCCTTCTTGCACTGATTTCAATTTATTTTCCCATTTATCCTCCAGCTCTCTTTTGAGGTTCTTTATGCAATCTTCCAGAAAGGCCTTTTGAAACGGGGACCAGTGATGGTCGTGGCTGTTTTTTTCTGGATTTTTGTCTAAAGAAACCTCTGTATCTGAGGTCGTTTCTTTGCCTTGATAAAAGCTGTCTATGGTGAGAGCTCTCTTTTGCTTCTTCATCATTTTTTTTTTAGACAGAGTGGATATCTCTTTAAGGTAAGGGAAAAAAAAAAACTCGGCTGAAGACGCTTTGCCCTGGGGCACTTCGGCGAGTTGACTTAAGGTGCTGGGCCGGTGGGGGCTAGGACTAAGTCCGAATTACTCCTTAAACAAGGCAAGTCTGCCAGAACACCTGTCCCCAATCAGGGCAGAGTGTCCCGAGTGCCTCAGATAAACTCCAGGTGTTTGGAATTTGGAGTTTGGAGTTTGGAATTTCTTCCACGATGAGCCGAGCTGAGTCCCACCCTCACTTCCGGCCTGCACAGTTGTTGTCTATTTATCTCTCTGTCCGAGTCCGACTAACCTGATATGAAGTTCTCCAGAGAACCGTGCCCAAATATTTCTGAGTTCGTTGACTTGAAGATCAGTTCAGAGGCTTATTTTATTGTTGATTTGAGAGAAGATCGGAGGAGAGGCAGAAAGTCACCTTTTCACTCCGCCATCTTGGCTCCGCCCCCCGGTGAATTCTTTCAATGGTGATTTTGCCCTTTGATTCTACAATCTCAGGGCAGTTTTCTTTCAGGATTTCCTGGAAGATAGTGTTTAGATTCTTTTTTTCATCATGGCTTTCAGGAAGTCCAATAATCCTTAGATTGTCTCTCCTAGATCTATTTTCCAAGTCAGTTGTTTTTCCTAGAAGATATTTCATATTTTCTTCTAATTTTTCATTTTTTTGTTTGATTCTTGAAGTCTTATTGAGTCATTCACTTGCATTTGTTCAATTCTTCTTTTTATAGTGTTATTTTCTTCAGTTACCTTTTTAAGCTCCTTTTGTAACTGGCCAATTTAATTTTTTTGTTCATTGCCCTCCTTTTCCACTTCACTAATTTTATTTTTCAGTAAATTGGTGTCTTTTTCATATCTCTTTTGCAGGGCATCATATCCTTCTTGCAAGATATTGTATCCTTCTTGCACTAATTTCAATTTATTTTCCCATTTATCCTCCAGTTTTTTTATTAGGTTCTTTAAGCAATCTTCCAGAAAGGCCTTTTGAAACGGGGACCAGTGATGGTCCTTGCTGATTCCCTCTGGAGTTATGTCTAAAGGAACCTCTGGATCTGGGGTCTTCTCTTTCTCTTTGTAAAAGCTGTCTATGGTGAGAACTCTCTTTTGTCTCTTCATTTTTTTTTAGACTGCCTGAATATCTCTTTAAGGTAGGGGAAAAAAAAAAAAAACGGCGGTTGAAACGGCCGGCTGAAGATTTTGCCCTGAGGCGCTTCGGTGAATTAATTTAAGGTGCTGGGCAGGTGGGGGCTAGGACTAAGTCCGAATTACTCCTTAAACAAGGCAATTTTGCCAGAACACCTGTCCTCAATCAGGGCAGAGTGTCCCGAGTGCCTCAGATAAACTCCAGGTGTTTGGAATTTGGAGTTTGGAGTATGGAGTTTCTGCCAGGATGAGCTGAGCTGAGTCCCACCCTCACTTCCGGCCTACACCGGAGTCCTCTGACACCGTAGTCCTCTGTTTATCCCTCTCTCCCAGTTAGACAAACCTGATGTGAAGTTCTTCAGAGATATCAGCAAGCAGTGTCCAAATATTTCTGGATTCCTTGACTTGAAGCTCAGTTCAGAGGCTTATTTTATTCTTGATTTGAGAGAAGATCAGAGGGGGACACAGAGAGTCACCTTTTCACTCCGCCATCTTGGCTCCGCCTCCCCAGCCACCAAATGGTTTTAATGACTGCTGCTTTATAATATAGTTTTAGATCTGGTACAACAAGGTCACATTCATCTGCTTTTTTTTTTTTTTTTTCATTAATTCCCTTGAAATTCTTGTCATTTTGTTCTTCCAGGTGTATTTTGCTACTATTTTTTCTAGATCTGTAAAATAATTTCTTGGGAGTTTTATTGGCATGGCAGTAAATAAGTAAATGAGTTTGGGTAGTATTGTGATTTTTATTATATTCGCTCAGGCTACCAAGATCCAAATTCTTGAAGGGAACATAAGTTACAGGAGAAAATAATAACAAAACTATACTAGTGGGAGACCTCAATCTATTTTTTCTCAGAACCAGATCTAGCTATAAAACAAACAAACAACAATTTAAAGAGATGGATAGAATTTGGGAGTTATGTATGTTAGACATATGGAGAATAATGAACAGGAATGGAAAGGAACAAAATTTCTTCTCTGTTATTCATGTTATAGTCACAAAATTTGCTTATTCATTAAGTCATAAAAACAACCAGTTGCAGGAAAGCAGAATTATTAATTACTATTTTTGAACCATAATACAATAAAAAATTATGTTCAATAAATTATCTTTGAAGCATAAATTAAAGTAATCGTAAGGTAAATAGTCTAATCATGAAGCATGAATGAATAAAAGAAAAATAAAAAAATAATAGGTATTTTAAAAATATTTCCACATTGGCTGTTTTTGGTTAAGCAGCCCTATTTATTGGCTTGATTCATCCATTTCTACATTTTTTAAGGTTCTTGTGTATATTTTTGGGGGGTGAATGATAGAATATCTCCAGCCCTGATTAAAGACCTATCAGATTGGATTGCTGGCAAAGCACAGAATGCCTGTATATGATGTAATTGTATTAAAAATAGCTGTCACATATTTTGTAAATTTTTACCTTGTAAAGTCACAAAAAATTAGTTTTTAAAAGGAAAAAGCACAATATTCTTTTAATAAACTGGCTTGCAATCTGATAGGTCTCCTACCCCATAGCAAATATATATATATATATATATATAGCCACATTGAGATAATATTCCAGAAATTATGAGATACATTAAAGGTAGCACCTAGTATAAATATAGATATTTCTCTCTATAAATAGTAATATAGAGAAAAAGGAGATCAATTAATTGGTCATACAACTAAAATTACTTAGAAAAAATTAAAATACCCATTTAAACATTAACTTATAAATCAAGGAGGAAATCATAATATTAAAAGTAAAAATAGTGAACAAATAAAACTAAAAGATGGATTTATGAAAGAACCAATAAAATAAACAAACTGTTCACTAACTTGTTTAAAAAGAAAAAAGAAAACCAAATTGCCTGTATCAAAAATGAATAAAGTTAGCATGCACAACAAAATGAATAAGAAAATAAAATAATTATTAGAAGTTATCTGTAAATAAAATTGACAATCTAAATGAGATGGATGAATAATTTTTAAAAATATATACATTCCTCAGTTTTTTGGAGAACACAGAACAATTAAATTAACATAACAAAAAAGAGAAATTGAATAAGTCTTACTTGAAGTCTAAGGGGAAAAACAAAAAAAAAAAAACAAGATTAGATGGATTTACAAGTGAATTGTACGAAACATTTAAAGGACTAATAATTCCAATATTATATATACCATTTGGGAAAAAAAATTGATGAAAGAATTCTAGTAATAGTTTCTGTGACACAAAAATGATTTGCATACCTATCTAGAGAGATAGCAAAACAGAGAAATAACTGTATCTGTCAATTTTCCTAATGTATATTAATGCAAACATTTTAAATAATCTTCCTGATTAGAGTCATATATCACAAAGATGATTCCCTATTACTGAGATTTATATTAGGAATGCAGTGTTGCATCAATATCATGGTAACTATCATATAATATGTCATATCAAAAGCCAAAAGAAAATCAATTTTTTTAAAAAAATGCAATCAATAGTGAAAAAACTTGAAGAAATATAATGTGTACTTTGATAAGAATTAATGGATCTTTTTCTTTAAATAATAAGTATTATCTGTATAAAATCCAGAGAAAACACTATTTTCAATGGAGATAAAGTAGAAGCCTTTCAGATCAGATCACGGCTGAATTAGGAGAATCAGTTTTAATTGTTATCTTTCAATATTGTGTAGAAATATTAGTTATATCTTTAAGGTAAGAAGGGAAATTGAAAGAATAAGCAGAGGCAATTAAAAAGCAAAACTATTACTTTTATTTAGGTGGTAGATGGCAAAATTGGAGAAATCTAACCAATTAACTAAAAAAAAAGTAGTCTAAAAGCTGAAAAACTTTAGCAAATTTCCAGGACACAAAATAAACTTACGTAAAGATCAACATTTCTATATTTTACTAACAAAATCTAACAGTAAGAGAGAATAATTCTATTTAAAATAACTCCAGACAAGATAAAATAATATGAAAAATATACACACTAACTCTATGTATGAAATTGTATATGTTCCCAATTTAGATAAATATTAAGTTTTTATGAAGAGTCCTAATCAACATATTAAAATATAATACTACCCGAATTATTTTATTTATCCAATGTTATGCCAATCAATTATTTCATAGGTCTACAAAAAGCAAAAACAAAATATATCAAGGGGAAGAAAATAATATCAAAGACATACATGTGCATATCCTTTGAGTTGCTACTAACTTTGTACCCTAAAGAAACCAAGCCAAAAGAAACAAGATTTATATGTACAAATACATTTATAATAGCTTTTTTGGTGGTGGTAATATGTTGAAATCTTATGGGATTCTCAATTGTCTGTCTGAATAAGATATGATATACAATTGTGATGGAAAGCTACTGTGGTGTAAAAAAAAATGAAAGGTAGCATTTCAGAAAAGTTTGGGAAGATTTCTATGAACTGATATACAGTGAGTAAAGTCAGGAAAACCATAGACAGTAATAGCAATCTTGTAATAAAGATCTACTGTGAAAAATAGTATGCTGAACAACAAAATTATCCAGGACAATTCCAAAGCAGTGATAACAAAAAAGGATGTACACTTCTCAAGAAACAAGTGTTGAACTCTGAATGAGATGGAAACATATTTTCTTGTCTTCTCAATGGGTGGGGAAGAATTGGAGAGAGTGAGAGAATTTGAAATTTATTTTTTAATAATTAATTAATTTTGGTTATTTTAATATTGATGTCTTCTTTCATTCTTTTTTGAGCTTAATTTTCAATCATTCTGATTAATCAGAATATGGAGTCATGTTAGGCAATCCTCTCTATCTTCTCTCCAAGTTAGGTGACCAAATTTTAATTTGAGTATGGAGACCATTGAGAGTTGATTGGTGACTTAAAAGAAATCATTGCAAAATTTTATAAAACCTCCATAATGAGTAAGATCATTGATACCTTTCTTTTAAATAATGATAAGTGATTACAATGGACCTTATTTTCACAGTAGCTCCTAGCAGCTTTTAACACCTGAAAGTGGCACTTTTCCCACATTTATTCTGCTTCTTTCGCTAACACTTTTCAGTGTGTTGTTCATTTTTTTCCTTATTTATACTTATTTATTTTCCTTACAAAATAACATTTATTCCTCCTTTAGCCCTCTTCTTCAATTCTATTTTACACTGAATTTTCCTTTAGATTTTCTTTTACTTTTAATCTGGTTCATTATTTTTTAACTTTTATTCTTCTCTCAACTACCTTCCCTTTTTCACATTAAATTTCTTTCACACTTTATAATGTGAATTCCCTTCTAATTTGCTTTCAGAATTGTATTGGTTTTAGTTAATTTTTAAAATTCTAACCTAACTCTTTCTGCCATACTTCTCAATTGAAAATTCTTTTTTTGTTGTTGTTGTTTTTGTTTTTTTCTTAAAGAAATCAGTTGATAAGTGTTTTAACATAATTAACATGTAGTGGATTTCCTGCCATCTAGGGGAGGGGTGGGAACTAGGAGGGAGGGGAAACTTGTAATAGAAAGCTTTGTAAGGGCCAATGTTGAGGAATTACCTATACATATGTTTTGCAAATAAAAAAGCCTTAATAAAGGGAAAAAATAAATCAGTTGATAATCATTCATGTCATTCTTACAAACATGGTATAAGAGCAGAGGTAGACAATAATATTGCTATATGAATGACAAAATTGAAGTGCCTTATTGCCATATTTAAACTTCATGAGAAGTCTTTTTTGCCAGAAAAATTGTCTATAGTTCTATGTTTTCAGAATTTTTGAATATCTAAAATATACAGTATAATTTTTACTAAGAAAATAAGAAATCATATTTTGCCTAAAGAATCAAAGAGTTTACTTTTTACACATTTTGCATATTTTTTGACAATCAGTGTTTTATTTGGGTGTTATGGCTCTTGTCATGGAATGAGGTTTAAGATGCATGAATGTTAATTTTAGAATCAATCAATAAACTACTAAATTACCTCATCAACAACCATTTGTTAAATACTTGCTATATGCTGGATATTCTGCCAAGGTATATTCTTATATACCAAAGAAAGAGTGGTAGCCTTTAAGATAAACCTAAAGAATAAATAAGTTCTTAAGTGTTAAAAGATAGTAGGGAAATCATTCCTCATATGGAGAAATCAATGCTAAGACATGTAGATGAGAAATGAGACATCTTGTGGGAAATACAAAGGGTAGACTAATAAAACTGGATGATAAAGTGTGGAGGAAGAGTAGAATGTAAGAAGTTTAGGAAGTTAAGATAGGATTAGGTTATAAAGGGCTTTAAGGGTCAAATAAATTTTTCTTATCTTAGAAGCAATTTGGAGAGTGTCAGGGTCCCAAGTATAGTTTAGAGAATCACTGATAACTGGAGGTTAAACTGGAGTCAGTTCAGACTGAAGTAAAAAAAAAAAATGAATGAACAGACTATTGTAATAATCTATGTTAGAGATGATGGAGGCCTCAAATTGTGATTTTGTGAGTAGAGAGAAAGAAATACATTGGCCAGTTGTTGTTGGGAAAGAAATTATCACATTTATTAACCAAGTGGATATATGGGGTTGAATACAAAATGATATTGATGAAGCTAGGAAACTGGAAGGGCCATGATTATTTTTGTAGTAATAGAAAATTTACTGAAGAACAGAGAGTTAGATGGGGAAAATGATTTCACTTTTGGTTATTAATAATTTGAGATGTCAATGAGACATTCACTTTAAAAGGTCCAACATAGAGTGTGGGTAAGGCACAAATGGATCTCAAGAGAGAGACTTAGGCTATAGGAATAGATTTGGGAATCATCTACATAAAGAAGATAATTGAACCCAGGAGAGTTGATTAGTAAAAGTAAAAGAAGGTGGTGAGAAAACAGAGCCCACCACAGAACCAAAATAAAAGTAGTGTTGATAAATGTATCAATTTTTGTCACATCTCATAGCTGAAACTTTAAAACTTTGGGGACTCTTATTTTTCTGTAATAAAGCAGTGCAATAAAAGAAGCATGTTAAGAATAAATGGATTTCTTTAAAAGACCTGGTTCTGATTGTAAAGTTTATATGCTAAAAGTTTAGCAAAGTTTTGTATTTTTTTTTGGCTACAAGTTTTTGTCTCATCTTACTTTTTTCCTTTCCCTAAACATATATTTACATCTCTCAAAAGTTTTTTATGATGATTATTAGTAACTGAACTGGGCAGATCAAACATATGGATAAATTTTAGAACATATCATGTAGATTTTCCTATCAGAAAGCAACTCCTTATATTAGAGGTTATTTAAGGACTTGAAAATATGCCTTTTAGATATGAACAATTTTCAGATGATGAAATGAAAAGTATTTCTAGTCATATGAAAAGGTGCTCCAAATCACTATTGATCAGAGAAATGCAAATTAAGACAACTCTCAGGTACTACTACACACCTGTCAGAATGGTTAAAATGACAGGAAATGATGACAAATGTTGTCTTGGATGTGGGAAAACTGGGACACTAATACATTGTTGGTGGAACTGTGAATGGATCCAACCATTCTGGAGAGCAATTTGGAACTCTGATCAAAGAGTTATCAAATTGTGCATACCCTTTGACCCAGCAGTGTTTCTATTGGGCTTATATCCCAAAGAGAACTTAAAGAAAGGAAAGGGTCCCACATGTGCAAAAATGTTTGTAGCAGCCCTTTTTGTAGATAAAACTGAGTGGATGCCCATCAATTGGAGAGTGGCTGAACAAATTATGGTATATGAATGTTATGGAATATTATTGTTCTGTAAGAAACGACCAGCAGGACAATTTCAGAGAGGCCTGGAGAGACTTGCATGAACTGGTGTTGAAACGAGTAGAACCAGGAGATCATTATACATGGCAACAACAGTGTTATATGATGATTAGTTCTGATGGACATAGCTCTCTTCAAAACTGAAATGTTTCAAACCAGTTCCAATTGTTCAGTGAAGAAAGCCATATACACCCAGAGAGAGGGATATGAAATATGGACCACAACATAACATTTTCATGCTCTCTATTGATATTTGCTTGCATTGTGTTTCCTTTCTCTGATTTTTTTTCTTGTAGATAGGATTTTTCTTGTACAACAATGATAAGTGTGGACATATTTATTCAATTTATCAATTATTTTAATATAATTATCATGTAGTACATTTCCTGCCATCTAGGGGAGGGGTGGTGACTAGGAGGGAAAAATTTGTAACAGAAAGCTTTGTAACGGTCAGTGTTGAACAATTACCCATACATATGTTTTGCAAATAAAAAGCTTTAGTAAAAAAAAAAAGAAATTATGCCTTTTAGAGATCAATCTGTAGTTTAGAAAAGAGTATTCATGCTAGCTTCAGGTGCCCTGGTCTTAAATAGTGAAACTTCATTTTAAAATGGAACTAATGGAGGCAGCTTTTTTAGGAAAAGAGATTTTTTTTTCTCTTTGTAAGCAAGGACGTTCCAATCTCACATTGCTTTGTTGTTCAAGACTTCCTTTGTTGTTCTTACAGAGATGCTAGTACTAATATTGGCTTGTTAAAGGCTGGCAAAAGACCTGGAACTTCATAGACTCAGAGCATCAGGACTCTTATCTGACAACATCTTGGAAGTTTTCTTGTTGTCTGCACTTTCTATCCATATAAACTATGGATTTTATGTCATGAATGGGATTTAGATTTAATCTTTTTAAGATCAAAGAGATAACATGACCATCCATTTTTATAATATTTTCTGATAAATATTGGATAGTAGGCAAGGGAGCACGATCAACTCCCCAGTCTTTAAAGATGACACCACAAATGAAAGACTATATGTCTAAATTGAATGTGGACATATGTAGGAGATGCACATTAAGCATTATGACAGTTTTTAAGTAGGGAAAAATCAAATCTGGCTTAATGGATAACAATTTCTCAAACTACTCTCAAGAACTCACACATTAAATTTTGTTCCCCAGTATAGTAAGATGGAATAAAATATTACTCCAAGGTAAAGGGACTACATGGTTTCACACTTCTAAAACATCATCTTATGTGATGAACACTGCAACTATTGTGGTGTACTTAACACAAACAAATCAACTTATAGTCACAATTAACTTGAAGAAAAGAAATGTATTGTTATTGCATTATATGAACAAATGTTAGAAAATACAAAATGAGGAAGAAAAGACAGTAAAGGAAAATAATGAAATCTATCATCATGTAGACTAGTAGCTTCTCTCCCAATAAATATAGTACATATTCTTCATTAAATACATAGAACATAAGTGGAAAGAATGCGTAAATATTTTGAGTAACCTTATAGAGAAAGACATATACACACATGAGGAATGCTATTGACTAATATGTAACTCACTTCTCTACCTCTGTAGAACCATGTTATCCTTTCATTTTTCATGGTGCTCTCAAACTCTTGACCTCTGGACACAGTTATTTTTAGTTAGGTAAATCATTTAGCTGTATTTCAAGGTCTTACTTTTTGCACAGGTCAATCCCAGACTGTCAAAGCTAATTCTGTCTTGAATCCAAACTTGCAGGGCTATGTTCCTTAATTCTGACTTTTGCTTTGATTTTATGCTCCCATTTGGGTAAAAAAAAAAAAAAAAAAAACTTTTTGCCATAAGTCCTTCCTCATGATAAATAAGCAGTTTAAAACTTAATTTCAAGCATAGGAAATTGCTATCATGCTTTATCTTCATTGTAAGTCCCTCTAAATTAATTGAAAACAAGCAAATGGCCTAGAGGCATGGGTCTATTACCATCTTGGGTCCCAAAAGTTACTGATCTTACACAAATGAATAGTTAGGGATTTGTGATCTAAACCATGTAATTGTAGAAGAACCTCTATGTAATCTAGAAATTTCAGATAGAGTAAATCAATTGCCTATAATGAATCATGAAAATTAAATTATTAAAGAATGACTTGCTTTTAAAAAAGCCCATGAATGTTTCCATGTCTTTAGCTCTTCTACATGTTTGAAGTTTCCATAGTAATTGTATTTATGAAAACCTGGGAGATAGGCCAATGATCTTAATCCTTATAAGAATGTCAAATGTATTTTACCAGTGTCGTATTCAAGTGAACTTCACAGCTTTGGCAGGCATTATTTCTTTTCTATTTACCAAATTATTTAGAAAACTTTTTGGTTGACTCTGAGGCAGCACTGAGAATACATCCAAAAGGCAGGTCTCACAGACTACATAGAAGGCCAAATGTGCTTTAAACCCTGGGTAGATTTGTTAAGTGAATGGGAAAAGGATCTTAACCTTTGCATTCAAATTTATAAAATGCTGGGAAATGGGCATCTATTCCTTGCCTTTCTACATTTGCTCTTTCCTGAGCTCACTTGCCCTAGTAATCAACAGAGTGTGGAGGAGAATTTGCCCCAAGGTTTCATGGGAAAAAGTTGTTTTGGCAGAATAGCTCAGAAAACTTTTGGCTCTCCAAATTTCTTCCACAGAAAAAGACAGAACATTGCCTCAGAGAAAATGCAGAATAGTGGAAATAAACATAAGGCAAGGTAAAACAGTTGTTCTCCTCAGTCACTCTATGAACACCCCAGGAAAGACCTGACCCCCTGGGACAGTGGTTCAGCCAGAATACAATACAAACAAATTCAGGCCATATCTATAAAATCAACAAATAAGACCCTGGTGCAGCTGGGGTTGGTAGGCAGACTCAGCCTTAGAAATTTCATCTCACAGGCAGTTTGAGACTATGGAGGCTGAGTAGAAAAATATTGAAGGGTCTTCCATTGTCAAGGAACACCAGGCACAGCAAATTTGAAGAGACACATCCTTGACTGAATTGCCACTGTGGAGGAGAAGGAATTAGCAAATACCTGATGAGTACAGTAATGAAGGGCTTATTGATAATAAGGTCCTCAGTAAATGGGTACAATTGGAAGAAATGGACTGGAGCATTGATAGATTTGTTCCTTAAGGCAGGCAGGAAAAAGACTCTGATAGAGATCAGTTTAGCCTCCTGATCCCATCCTCTATTGAAGTCATCCAATAAGAAATCCAAGTTATTTAAAATCCTTATGGCCCATTCTCTAAGTCCTGGGCAGCCTCACGAGGCTCTATCCTGTCAGAAGTTTGAATTTATATATTTATATTATCTATAATAATATCTATATTATTAAATTAAATTTTCCTTATAAATCTGTCTATGGCCAATGTCATCAGGCTAACCCCTTTGGGTCAGTCTGCCATGACATCTGTCCCCCATGCTATGTGGTGTCTCTACTCTCTGCCTTATAGTGTGTTTCTCCTTATGTTTAAATAAATCTTTTAGGATGCTGCCTCACAGCATGTGTTTTTTTTTTCTCCTGGCTAATTGTGAGGTCTACTAGTTGTCTTTTTCATTATTAATCATTAAAATCCCTTTCCTTGCTATGTGTTTTCCCAATCTAGTTCATATTTAACATTCCTGGTGTCTACTGTATCTATTTTCATTTCATCTATAACCTCTTCTAAAAAAATCTCATTTTTTTTGCTCATTTTTTAAAAAAGTTTAGGTCTTAGGTCAAAGAGTAGATTGTTTCCCATATAGATGACAGTGACATTAGGTTGCTCTGAGCCAGTGCTGAGTGACTTCCTTCTGGTGCTGAGTGAGTACGGCCAGGTCCTGCATCATTTTGTGGTTCAAAGGCTCACTATTTGCCTTTTATCTTTGAACCAGATTTCTCAAAACTAATCTGCTAATCCCCTGCCTTGTAACCAGATCACAGTAGCCAATGTTACTGTATTTTGATTGAGCTTCCCAATAGATTACCCAGCTTGGATCCCTGTGTTGTGCTTGCTCTCGCCCCACCCTCCACCTCCCACTCACCCTACCCTCTACTACTCCCCCTGCCCAATTGAAACAGACCGTTTCTAAAGTTCTTCCAAAATAGCTTCTACTGGAAATGTGTTACACTTCAAATGTTTGTGGGTTCTGTCATTCCAAAACCAGTTCAGTTTGATTTGGTGATCTGAGGGACTCCAGGAGGAGCTTTGCACCATCTTGGCTCTATGCCCCCCTTTCTTTGCAAAAGAGAAGGGCTATTGTGATTTCTTCACATGACTGAATCCCAGAATTTGATTCTCTCTTAAATCACACCTGGTGCCTCTAAACCACATCATTTGCTATCTCAAATTTATCAAAGGGCATGAGCAGGTATGCAGAGGCCCTGGTTTCAATTCTGCGGTAGAGAACACAATTGTTTAGAGTCATCATAAGGATCTTAGGGACTAAGATCATTTGAACATGACTGGTTCTGGGACAGGGGTATAGTGGGGCAGAGGGTGGGAGCTGGAGTAATTTTGAAGCAACGGGTTAGAATGTAGTGAAGATCTTACAGTTGAACATTGAGACAGACTATAAAAATAACAGTAAGCAGGACTTGAAGTTTGGGGAATAATTCCCCATAACTTGGGACTAAAACTTGATCACACCAATAGCTGCTAAAAATAAAATAAAGAATGAATTAATAAACAAAGGAGAAAAAGCCATCCACAGTCACTATGAGAATAAAGAATATCACCTTTGACTTCCTTCCGGGGGTGGAGCCATGGTGGCGGAGATCAGACAGGATTCTCTGTAACCTCCTCTAACCTCCCCTCAAACCAACAAAATATGAAGCCTCTAGACTGATCCTGAAGCAAAAAAATCCACAATATCCGGAGAACAACACGATTCTAGAAGAAGATACTGTGGAAGAACCTCAAAACAGGTCTGTTTTAATGGGGCAGGGGGCGGCCTACTGAACCCAGACTGCAGCACAGGGAGACCGGGGCAGGGAGCTGGAGCAGGGAGTTGGAACAGGAGTCAGAACAGGAGTGGGAGCATTGTGCTTTTCACACACCTGGGAGTCTTCTGCGAGCCTCTTGGAACAATTTGTCCTGATTGTGGGCAGGTGGTTTGGGGGGTCTGCCTTTTGAGGGGGATAGATTGTGAACCACTGAACCCCTGATGAGCATCGTAACTAGCTGCCATTACACAGCACGTTAATGCAATCAATCAAACAACAGGTCTGATAAGCACCAGAAATAATTTAATCAGCGGAGCTGCCCAGCCCTGACATAATTCAATCAGCAGAACTGCCCAGTTCCTGAAATAACTCAATCAGCAGAACTGCCCCAGGGCAAATTAAAGCAGCTGTCCCACCTTTGCCCTAAACAGACCTCACACCTTTAAAAAAATGAATAAAAAACCAAAAAGAGCTCTCACCATAGACAACTTTTATGGAGAGAGGGAAGAACAGACCTCAAATCCTAAGGCCCCTAAAGGTAAAGCAACTCCAGAAAAAGCCCCAAAGAGAGACATAAATTGGTCTCCATGTCACAAGGCTTTCTTTGAAGATTGCATAAAAAATCTTAAAAGAGAGTTAGAAGAAACATGGGGAAACGAAATGAGATCACTGCAAAATAAAATAGAAAAAATGGAAAAAGAATGCAGTGAACAAAAAAATGTAATTGGTCAATTGCAAAAGGAACTAAAAACAGTAACTGAAGAAAATAAGACATTAAAATTAGAATCGAACAATTGGAAATTAATGACTCATCAAGACTTCAAGAATCAGTTGAACAAAAACAAAAAAATGAAAAGATAGAGAAAAACATGAAATATCTCCTAGGAAAAACAACTGACCTGGAAAATAGATCTAGGAGAGACAGTCTAAGGATTATAGGGCTTCCTGAAAGCCATGATGAAAAAAAGAACCTGGACACTATATTCCAGGAAATCATAAAAGAAAACTGCCCTGATATTTTACACCCAGAAGGCAAAATACTCCTTGAAACAATCCACCGATCAGCTCCTGAAAGAAACCCAAAAATTAAGTCCCCCAGAAATATTGTGGCTAAATTCCAGAACTATCATACCAAGGAAAAGATATTACAAGAAGCCAGAAAGAAACAATTTAAATATCGGGGAGCTACAATTAGGATCACACAGGACCTAGCAGCTTCTACTTTGAAGGATCGAAGGGCCTGGAATCAGATATTCTGAAGGGCAAAGGAACTTGGATTACAGCCAAGAATAAGTTACCCAGCTAGAATGAGCATTATCTTCCAGGGAAGAAGATGGTCTTTCAATGATATAGGAGAATTTCACCTATTTTTGTACTGAAAAGACCAGAACTGAACAAAAAATTTGATCTACAAACACAGAACACAAGAGAAACATAAAAAGGTAACAAGAAAAAATAACTCTTGAGAACCATATTTATGTTATAGATACTTATAGAATGAGGGTTGATTTTATGAATTGATTATTACATTATGATTATGATATGATTACTGTGATTTTATGATTATTATCATATGATTACTGTGATTTTATGATTATTATGATATGTTTATTGTGATTTTATGAATCTTATGATATGATAAACTGAAAAAGAAATTAGAGGTAGAAAAGGGATAACACTGGAAGAAGAGGAAAAGGAGGTAAAATAAGGGAAATTACATCACATGTAGAGGCAAAGAAAACCTATAATGATTGAGGGGAGAAAAGGGAGGGGAATGAGAATTGGGTTAATCTCCATCTCATCAGATTTGGCTCAGAGGGAATAATAGACGTACTTATAAGGAAACTGGAGGGAAAGGGGGGAAAAAGGGGGTGGGTGGGGCTCTAAAGGGGAAGGATTGTTTGAGGGAAGTGGTTTTCAAAAGCAAAATAGTAGGGAAGAGGGAAAGGGGATAAGAAAGAGAAAAGCATAAGCTAGGGTAAATAAGATGGCAGGAAATACAGAATTAGTTATTTTAACTGTGAATGTGAATGGAATGAACTCTCCCTTAAAGCAGAAGCAGATAGCAGAGTGGATTAAAAACCAGAATCCAACAATATGTTGTATACAAGAAACACATCTAAAACATA
>JAJPUD010027400.1:0-15598 GCA_023553655.1 Myrmecobius fasciatus | reverse complement strand
TTATTATTCATCACAGGGCAACTAAGGAGAACTGTGGATAGACTATTATGAGTCAGGAAGAACTGTGTTTAAAACCAGCTTTTGATACTAACTGTTTGACTCTGAGCAAGTCACTTCACCTCATTTTCACTTTAAAATAGGTATAATAATAGCACCTATCTCTCAGGGTTGTTGTGAAAATCAATATGTAAAGCATTTAGCACCATGCCTTTGTATCTCTTGCTGATGGATTTTGTTGGTTACATGGGTTGATCCTATATCCCCTAACTTTGCTAAAGTTGTTAATTACTTCAAGTAATTTTAAAGTTGACTCTCTAGGATTCTATACTGATCATATTCACATTCCTCATTTCAGACACAACTGGCTCTCCTTTTTCAGATATCAGAAGCCAACCTCGTGCTTTCCCAGGAATAAGGCTGTCTACAGAAAGATATGACAATGATCTCTAAATCAACTTACATTAGACCAACTATAGCACCACTTACTCTAGTCCACAATGAAGCATTATAGAAAGGAATATATTTAGGCTTACAATTTTCTATATAAATGTAGATTAAAATTGCATTCTTCCCTATTATATTAATAACATATTTGTATAGAATTTTAAAGTTTTCACTGTTCTGAACAACTCTTTTGGTTTAGTTGCATAAGTTTTCACCCCCATTTTAAAAATGAGATTGTAACCCGAGACTTGGAGAGATGAAGTTCAGACCTATAATCCCATAGTAAAGTTCGGGAAGAACAAAAGGTCAAGAACATCGGGAGAACTAATAAAAAGGAAAGTGGCTTAGTAATAACAGGTCTCAAACGATATTATAAAACAGTAATCATCAAAACTGTTTGCTAACAGCTAAAAAATAGAGGGGTGGATCAGTGGAATAAACTAAGTACGCAGTAGTCAATGACAAAAGTAATCTCGTGATGGATAAACCCAAAGATTCCAATTTTGAGGATAATAACTCAGTTTTTGAAAAATAAAAAATAAACTGTGGGGGAAACTACAATAGGTCACAAACTAGATATCGACCAACATCTTATACCTGCTACCAAAATATGGTCAAAATGGGTGCATGATTTAGATATAAAAGATGACATCATAAGGAAACAGAAGAGCAAGAAATAGTCTACCTATCAGACCTTGGGAAGGGGAAAACAAATGATCAAAGAGATAGAGAACATTACAAAATACAAAAGAGATCATTTTGATTATATTAAATTTAAAAAATGTACATGCAAAACCAGTGCAACTGAGATTCGAAGGAAATTAGAAGCTTAGAAAACAGTCTTTATAGCACATGTCTCTGATAAGGGCATCATTTTTCAAATATATAGAAAAGTGTGTCAAATTTATCAGAAAACAAGCCATTCCTCAAGTGATAAATGGTCAAAGAGTGTAATAAGGAATTTTTCAGAGGAAGAAAATAAAGTTATCTATAGGGACATGAAGAAGAGTTCTAAATCCCTGTGCATCAGAGAAATGCTAATTAAAACAGCTTTATGACACTACCTCATATCTATTGGATTGACTAATATGGCAAAAAGGAAAGTAATACATATTGGAGAAGATGTGAGAAAATTGGAACACTAAAGCACCATTAGTGGAGTTGTGAACTGATGCCACCATTCTGGAGAACAACCAAATTGTGCTTACCCTTTGATCCACCAATACCACTACCAGGTCTATATCCCAAAGAGAATGTAAAAAAAAAAAAAAAAAAAAAAGGGGGGGGATTTAAATGTTTAAAAAAAAATTTATAGCAGCAAATTTTCAATGCAGAACTCCATACCAAAGTAGAGGAAAAAAACCCTCCAATCACAGTTGAGCTGACAACCAGTCACATGAAGGTAAACTACTCCTTTAGTGGTAGGCTGGAACTCAAGACATAATGGGTAAATTCTGTCTTCAAGAAATGTTTTTCTCTTGCTCACTTTCAAAAACTTTCAAAAAAAAGCCTGCAAAGTCAGTTTTACTCTCTGACATTGACACCTCTGATTCCAACAGATGCAAAAATATTTCCTGTTTTTTTTTTAATTTTTATTAAAGCTTTTTATTTACAAAACATGCATGGGTAATTTTTCAACAATGACACTTGCAAAGCTTTCTGTTGCAAATTTTTCCCTCTTTCCCCCACCCCCTCCCCTAGATGGCAGGAAGACATATAAAGTATGTTAAAATACATGGCAAATCAAATATTGTATACATATTTATATAGTTATCTTGCTATAAAAAAAATCAGATCCATAAGAAAAAAAAAACCTGAGAAGGAAAACATAATGCAAGCGAACATCAACACAGAGCGTGCAAATGCTATGTTGTGGTCTACCCACAGATCCCACAGGCCTCTCCCTGGGTGTAGATGGCTTTCTTCATCGCTGAACAATGGGAACTGGTTTGAAACAGACAAAAAAAGAACATTTCAGTCCAAATACGCTAGCATGCCTCTGCTGTTAAACAAGCAAGACCACCCTGAGCTCTATCAGTCCCTTGGAAAGCAATTTCCAGTTACTTTTGATGATGTCCATAAAATATATATTCCGATACAAACAATGGACAGCACCTACTAAGATTCTATAAGAAACATTGGGTCTAAGAAAAAATATAGTCCTTCGATGAACTTTTTTTTTTTTTTTTGGCTGAGGCAATTGGAGTTAAGTGACTTGTCCAGGGTCATACAACTAGGAAGTATTAAGTGTCTGAGGTCACATTTGAACTCAAGTCCTCCTGACTTCAGGGCTGATGCTCTATCCATTATGCCACCTAGGGACCCCCTTCGGTGAACATTAAAAAAAAAAATTAAAACCCTGCCTAGTTTATTTTGTTATTTTAAAAGAAAGCGGGTATCATGTTTTCCTCTCAGAGCCATTGTTAAATAGCCTTACTGAATTAAGTTTAAGTCTAATTACAATTAAGGATCATGATTCAGTGGAGCTGGGCACTCATTTTTCTCCTCAAAAGCAATGTGGACCATAAGAAACTTGTTTTTTTGTTTGTTTGTTTGTTTTAACCCCGGCCTGTTATTCAAAGTTCTTCTACACTAGAGCTAAAGGGAAAATCCTCCCAGGGGCAGTTACTCTCTGTAGAATAGTTCTGTTATTCACTCTGCTGAATATGGGATGACATCAACCCAAGAATTCCAACACAGCAAGGTACTAAAAGGGGCAACTACAAAGGGCTTAATCTTTCCAATTAGTTTTTAAATTAAAAATAAATCAATACTTCTTTAGGGAGAGGAAATGCTTGTAAATGTACTAAACCTTAAGCATCTAATTCTTATGTAACTACTGCAAGTTTACATACCAATAGGTCATTTTAAAAGAAATTGTTAAAAAGCACTGAAAGTAAAATTGATTGAAAACACCACCCCCCCTCCCCCAGCAGAAAGCTTTCCGATGAATGGGGCAGCATGTCCAATAGAAATTTTCCCACACCTTCTCCCCACTGACAATGCCCCTCCCCGCGCAAATCAAGAATCAGCAAGATATCAGTATAACCAGGCTCTGAGACTTCAGTAAACCAGATCGAATCCTCTGAGTGTTTTCAGTGATTTTAGGGTTAGTTTCCTTTTCTTTGCTTCCATCAGCCACCAAACACATATGCACAAACCCCCTTCTCCAAGTAATAGATCACAATATGGAGACAGGAAGGAGGATGCATTTCATTTGAGGGTGATGCTGGAGCGCTGGGGCTGAGGCTCTGGGCTAGAATCCTTGAGAGGGGGGTCCCTCAGTTAGGTCTTCCTCCCCCTGTATCTTTCAATGGTCCAGGTCTTTTCCCCGGGGTTTTTCGCTGTCTCTCTAATCTTTAAAGAGCACACAACAGACACATAACTCCCCCGGCCAGAGAGCTTTTCCCCCAAGCACATTTAAATACAGCCTCCTGGGACACACTGTCTACATATGCCCAGGGAGAATGATGACGTTGGATCCCAAAAAGATTCCCCTCCCTAAAACAGCCGAAGCGTGCAGGTGCTCGGTATAGACGTGGGTACGTTTCCTTGGGCTGCCGTTTCCTTTGACAGAATTACCGAAGGTAAAATAGCCTGAACGCCAAGGGGAAGTTTCAGCCCCAATAAGTGCGGCCCCATCCGGATCAGCGGGGTTCTCCTCCCTCCCTCTCACCCAACAGACAGGCAGGTAAACCCTGAAGGAAACTCTCTTTACAACAAACAGGAGCCAGGGGCATTTCCCAGGGCTTCTCATCTCCTGCCTTCCACAAGCACATACACCCTCCAGAGGATGCCCGCTAAAAGGGCAAGGAGGCTCTCTTGCACAAACGGGAGTGGGGAAAGCAGGTGGGTGGGATCACCAGGCTCGAATACACCCTGGTGGTCTTCTCTTTCTGCTTCCCCTCCCCCTCTTAAGGATCCGCCCCTTTTGCCCAGCTGTCACTCCAGTCTCTCCCCCCACCACTTCCTTCCCTCTTTCTAAACTCCCACGCCCCCCGAATGGTAAGGGGAGTTACTCGTCCCCTGCACGAAAGGGCACTGGCCGATGCCAGGCAAGGAAGCTCCTGGAAAAGCTGACACTGGTTCGTGCACCTGATGCAGACGGTAGTCCAAGCCATCATAGGTCCGGGCTGCCTCCCGGCGAAAAGGGAGGAGGAGAAAACGGGCCGGGAGGAGCTGTTTGTCTGGGACTGGCCCCAGAAAGTGGCTGGATTGGTCCCGGGGGGGGGGGGGGAAGGGGGGCAAGAGAAGGGAGAAAGGGTGTAATAGGAAACAAAGGGTGGCGTAGGAGTCCTTCACAATCGTACAATCTTTCTGCTCCTTCTCTCTCCCCCCTCCCCCCGGCTTTGGAGGAGATGCAAGGAATTTGGACGGGAGGGAGGGAAAGGGCGGGTTGAGAAGAGAAAAAACTCCGCCACGTGCGCGGCAGGAGGAGTGCAGGGGCAAAAGGATATGAACCGGGAACCTGAGGGAAGAAAGGCTGAGGGGAGCACTAGGGTGCGGCTGAGGGGGCAGGGCAAAGAAGAGAAGCAGAAGGAGAGAACTCCAGGCCAGCTGCCGCGGTCAGCAGCCTCCTCCCAGCGCTCCCACGGGTGGCGTGCCTGGGGGAAGGAGCGCCAGAGCAAAGGGAAACTCGGTCTTCCGCCCGGCTTCCCTCCCCTTCCTCGCTCCGCCAGTGACAGCCGCCGGGCAGCTCCCTGGGAAGGAGAAGACTCGGCTCCGGGGGTGCAGGGTACCCAGGGTGCGCAGGAATAGGGCGACCTCTGCTCGGCTCAAGATGAGTCGCAGTCTCTCTGCTGTTGCCCCAGCTCCTCTTCCAGCTACAGCGGGGTCGCCCCCCCCCCATTTCTCTATCCCACACCTCCCTCTAGCGACACAATCCTCTCTCAGCTCTCAATCTGTGTGTGTGTGTGAGCGCGCGCGCGCTGAGGAGGAGGGATATACTCAGGAAGCTTCTGCCAAAAGGTGACAGAAAACAGGCTTGCCCGATTTGAACGGATCTGGGGAGAGGGGAGACAGCAAGTAAAGGTACCGGGGCACAGACTCTGCCAGGAGTCCTACAGTAGCGGAAGACACGCGGACACAGAAACAGGGCTCAAAATCCGGGCAGGGCGGGGCAAGGACTACTGCAGAAACTGTCCACTTACCCCTTTGGCCCTGGGAAGAGCAGCCCCAAGGGAAGTCCACAGCGTGGCCAAGTGTTTTAAAGCGCCCCTTCGCGGCCGGACTCCCGGGGAAGCCCCGTGCTCTCCCTCTGACCGAAGCTCTTCGGGCCGCCGAGTGGATGGGGGGGCGCTGCTGTCCTCCCCTCATTATTCTCCTGCCCATTCGGAGTCTGACCAAAGCATTCCCCGCAGGTTCTCCCGGGGAGGGGGAGAAGAGAGAAGGGGGGGGGCGGGGAGAGAGGGACGGAGGGGCTCAGCCATCTGCACTAGTGTTTGAGTGCGGACCCAGTTAGCACGGGTTTTTTTGCCGCCCAGCTTTCTACCCCGGACCTGAAGCTTTAATTTGTTCTGAAGCAGCGTCAGCTGCAGAAGCCGCGGCCGTAGCTGGGACGCAGCGTAGGGGCCCCTCCCCTCCCACGCCCCACGCAGGGGGTCCTTCTCCCGTTCCACTCGCCCTCGGGACCCGTCTTCTGGCCCGTCTGCTGCTCTCCGAGGTGCGGGGGCAGCATGGACATCTCCGCCTCTTCCCCTGCTTGGCTCGTCATCATCTTGGTCCCCATATTATATTGGGATGCTGAGAACTGAGCTTACTGTTTTGGGTGCTCTGATCCTGCACAACGGACTCGATCCTCTTAATCTCTCTATCTGGCTTAATGCGTTTTTCAAAACGATTCCTTTTTTGTGTCTTTTGACGCCTTCTGTTTACATTATCACAATTACCCTAAGTCTCTTTCCCCTCTCAAACCCACAATGCCATCCAATTTAGCAAACAGTATTTTTTAAAGAGGAGGAAAATCAGCACCAGCTGACTGCTACCTTGAAAACGTTCGAAAACATGCATGAAACATGGAGCACCTGCTGGTCTCCCGCCTCCAGGAAGGGACGGCTTGGGATTCTCTTCTCATATCCCTTCTTGCAAATGGTGCTTTATGTTGATTCACTTTTTTTTTTTTCAGTGTCTGCTAGTGCTTTCTATTTACATTGTTGTATTACTGTGTCTACTTTGCTTGGCTCTGCTTATTCCATTCTCCGTCACTTCATATAAATCTTTGACCCTTTGTATTCACCTCACCACATGTATCCTTTTTGTTACAACGTAATGATACTCTATTACATTGTTGTAACAAAATTTTAGTCATTACATCTACTTTGTTTCCACTTTTTTCCCAGTACAGAAAGTGTTGCTCATGAATATTTAGGTGGATATGGGGATTTTCCCCCCTATCAATAGCTTTTTGGGACTTAAAAGTCTAGGAAGGGAGTTTCTGGTTCAGAGGATATGAACATTTTAGTTGCCTCATTTGCACAATTCCACGTTGCTTTTCACAACGATAGTGCTGTTCTACAATTCCAGCAGCAATGTATTGGTGCACCTGTCATTCCATAATCTATCCAACCCTCCGAACTGCCACATGGCTTTGTCATCTTTGCCAGTCTGCAGGATGTGATGTGAAACCTCGGGGTTCTTTGATGTGCATTTCTCTTCTTAATGATTTCAAGTATTTTTTTTTTTTATCTGTTAGTGTTGATCATTTATCTCTTAGGGAATGTCTATTAGCTATCCACACATACACTTGTATATGTGTAAATTATAAATACATATATTACATATTTTTAATACAAACCCTTATTAGACAGATTTAATATTAAGATTCCCCCCATTTGCCTACTTTTTAAACCTACATTCATTCATTTTGTCTGCAGATGCTTTGCAATTTCATGTAATCAAAAGTCCCTATTTCATCCTTTGTCATTACCACAACTCTTGTTTAGATTAAATATACTTGGGGCAGCTAGGTGGTGCAGTGGATAGAGCACCAGCCCTGAAGTCAGGAGGACCTGAGTTCAAATCTGGTCTCAGACACTTAACACTTCTTAGCTGTGTGACCCTGGGCAAGTCACTTAACCTCAATTGCCTCAGCAAAAAAAAAAAAATTAAAAAAGATTAAATATACTTTTCTTAACCATAGTTTGAGAATTATATAATCTGCTTATCATGTACATTTTTCTGATAATTTGGTAGGTCATACATCCATTT
The DNA here is from genome assembly GCA_023553655.1 of Myrmecobius fasciatus. Lineage (NCBI taxonomy): Eukaryota > Metazoa > Chordata > Mammalia > Dasyuromorphia > Myrmecobiidae > Myrmecobius > Myrmecobius fasciatus. The sequence continues at coordinate 7,948 of JAJPUD010027400.1, read as the reverse complement.
AGAACATATTATATAGTGTGATATAAAGGTGTTGGTCTACACTAATTTCTGCCAGATTACTTTCCCATTTTCTCTACAACTGTTTTGGTTGTTGTTGTTGTATATTTTTTTGCTTAAGTAATTTTATGTTATCAAACACTTACTTATTAATACCCATTTTATTTAATTCTTTCTTTTCTAGTTTGTTCCATGGATCAATCTTTAAAAAAAAAAAAAAACTGAAGGTTTTGAACACTGCTGCTTTATGATAGGATTTTCAGGTCTGGATGTGCCATTCCCTCTTCCTATATACCTCTTTCCATGGTTTCCTTTGGTATTTTAATTTTGTGTTTTTTCAAAGTAATTTTGTTTCTCATTTAATAAAATTCTATAAGATATCCCCATGACAATTGATTGGCATTGCATTAAAATGCAAATTAACTATACAAGTATTCTTAACACAATTTAACATTAAGATCATACAGACTTGGAAAAAACCTCAGAGTTCAGATAATCCAATTTCTTCATTTTCCCGAAGAGGAACAATGAATTCCTGGATGAACCTTAAATGCCTACTATGCACCAGACACTGTGCTAAGCATTACGGGGTACAAATACCAAAAAAGAAAAACTATTTCTACTCTCGTGAAACTTATAATCTGAAAAGGCAAGACAACACAAAAAGGAAGTTGAAAATTTAGCATAGGGATCTAGGAGGAGCATGACAGAGAGGTCAAAAGCAATGTAACAGTGTAGGAAATTAAGAGATGGGTGGCTTGGGTGCCCTCTTTCAGTGGAGATTTGGGAGGAGTTCTCCACTCTGCTGCCCTTCAATAAGAAGGGTAGCAGAAGGTAATGAGGTGTGAATTTGAGGGTTAATTTGATTTTGTGAAAAGAGGTTTCTAGACCATGGTGTCCTAGTGGGAAATAAAGTGGGAAGTAAAGATGGAAACAGTCTTCTGTCATTTCTCACTATTGAATAATATTAAACAATCTAAAAAAAGTCAGATTTTTTCATAAATGCTATTCAATTGACTTACTGATAAACTTTTGTGAAGTTGCATTTTTAAACTTAAATATATGTGTATGAACATATATACATGTATATACACACATATGTATATACATGTGTGTATGTGTTTGTGTAATTTCCCCTTGAGATGTAATTTGATTAAACTCAATCCATTGTTTTAGCCTATTCAGATTTTGGATTTATGTTAACTGCAAATTTTTCACAAATGACATTTAGAGTTCAAACCATGTAATGGATTAAATTTTTCAACAATATATGTCAGAGGCTAATGATTATTTTTTCAGTCCACTCATTCAACCAGTTCCGAATCGCCCCAATTAAATTCTTATCTGTGTCATATCTGTGACTCTTCAGGTTTCCCTACTAGACAGAAAAAATCCCATCTCTGAGGCATGTCAGTTACATCTACATTTTTTAATTCTAGCTGGGATTGGTTAGCTACAACATCATATATAGAATGGGAAGACCCATCACTGTTTAAAGTCATCAAATCTGTTACTGAAAAAATCTTTTAAGTGCCTACTATGTGCCAGTCAGAGTCCTAAGGAGCTTCAAAGGAAATATTCTGCTTCAAAGGATATGAACATGTTAGTTACTTCATTTGCATATTTCCACATTGCTTTCTTTTCACAATGATTGTGCCTGTCTCCAATTCCAGCATCAGTGTATTGTGCACCTATCATTCCATAATCTATCCAATTCTGAGAACTGCTACATGCTGGAGATATAAAGAAATATAAAAGACAGTCCTGGCTATCAAGCAGCTCACACTCCATTGCTTCAGGAACTAGAGTGCTATTTTTAAAAGCTACCTCATTCTGAGATGAATGTTGTCATACTTGTGGAAAGCAGGCAAGATCTCAGTAAGGTAAGAGTATAAGGTGAAATAATAACAGCTATCACAATCCACACGTAGGCAGAATAAGCTATTATAGTTAGAACTGAACTTAACCACTGCCAAGAGGAATGACTTTGTGGTATATTATTTTGGTAAGAGGACAATCAAGCCTTTGTTTTAAAAAGTTACAACTGTCTTTTGATTATTTCTAGCAAATAAATCAATGAATTCATTAAGATAGCATTTGCAGGTTTAAAAGTCTTAAGCAATAATGTGGCCTTGTAGCTTGGTTGGGTTCAATTCCGGACTCTGACATTGTACTGCCTGTGTGACTCTAGGCAAGTCACTAAGTTCCTCACTGTTTCAAATCTAGCAATTCATTAAAACTATAAATTACACAACAGGTGCCAATTCACATAAGTGGAGGGAGTTTCTTTATTATGAGTTTCCAATTACAATGAACTCAGGAGTCTAGCTAATGATAACAGGAATAAATTTAACTAAAAACATTAGAGAAAAAGATACAGAGCTCAAAACCAGACATTATTAAATAAACCCTTTTAATTTAGTGCCTACTATATTAAGTATTGGGGATACAAAGAAAGGCAAAAGACAGTCTCTTCTGTCAAGGAATTCACAATCTAAGGGGAGAAAAGAATAGAAAAAGAGGGGGAAATCATATAAACAAATACAATAGTAATGCACACAGCAGTAGTAGACAAAATTGCATGATAATGGAAGAGGATGGTCATTAGTCCGATTAGAAATGGGGAGCAGGGTTACACAGTCAGAATGATGCTTAAGAAAAATCATTTCAGTAAAACTATGATGAATTAGATGAATTAGAGTTTGGGAGAGAAATGAATAGAGGAGACAAAACAGAATGGGGTTGAAATACTCCAGGTGAAATGTGATGACTGCTAGAAAGGCAGAAATAGTAAATGCATCCTTTTTGGATCATGATGCAATAAAAATCACATGTAATATAAGTCCAGGAGAAAACAGACCAAAAGCTAATTGGAAATTAAACAATCTAATCCTAAAGAACAAATGGATGAAAGAGCAAATCATAGACACAATCAATAATTTCATCCAGGAGAATGACAATAATGAGACAACATACCAAAATTTGTGGGATGCAGCCAAAGCGGTTATAAGGGGTAATTTTATATCTTTACATGCTTATTTGCATAAAATAGAGACGAGAAGATCAATGAATTGGGCTTACAATTTAAAAAGCTAGAAAAAGAGCAAATTAAAAACCCTCAATTAAATACCAAATTGGAAATTCTAAAAATAAAAGAGATTAAATAAAGTTGAAAATAAGAAAATTATTAAATTAATAAATAAAACTAAGAGTTAGTTTTATGAAAAACCCAACAAAATAGATAAGCCTTGAGTTAATTTGATTAGAAAAAGGAAAGAGGAAAATCAAATTGTTAGCCTCAAAAATGATAAGGGAGAACTTTCCACCAATGAAGAAGAAATTAGAGCAATAATTAGGAGTTACTTTGCCCAACTTTATGCCAATAAATTTGATGATCTAAATGAAATGGAGGAATATCTACAAAAATATAGATTGCCCAGGTTAACAGAAGAGGAAATAAATTATTTAAATAGCCCCATTTTAGAAAAAGAAATAGAACAAGCTATTAAAAAACTGCTAAGAAAAAATCTCCAGGGCCAGATAGATTTACATGTGAATTCTACTGAACATTCAAAGAACAATTAACTCCAATACTATATAAACTATTTGAAAAAATAGGAAAAGAAGGTGTGCTACTAAATTCCTTCTATGATACTGTAAACAATATAATGTACAAGGTAGACACTTGCTAATACAAACTCAGGAAGTATATGAACATAATTACTATACACTTTTCTTTTTTTATATTCTTTTTTTTAAATTTTATTTGCATAACATATGTGTGGGTAATTCTTCAACAATAACCCTTACATAGCTTTCTGTTACAAATTTTTCCCCCCAACTCCCCACCCCTCCCCTAGATGGCAGGATATCCACTACATGTTAATTATGTTAAAATATTGGCAAATCGAATATATGTATACATATTTCCAAACTTATCATTGTTGTGCAAGAAAAATCTTATCTACTCAAACGATATATCAGATAAAGGAAACACAATGTAAGCAAACATCAATCAAGGAGTATGAGAATGTTATGTTGTGGTCCACATTTCACATCCCTCTATCTGGGTGTATATGGCTTTCTTCAGTGAACAATTGGAGGTGGTTTGAAACATTTCATTGTTGAAAAGAGCCATGTCCATCAGAATTGATTGTCATATTTACTATACACTTTTCATACAAAGTTAGATCTAAACAATTGAATAGACATCAATTATTCATGTGGAGACATAGCCAATATTATATATATATATATATATATATATATATATAAAAACTATGCTGCCTAAACTAATTTACTTCTTCAGTGCCATCACAGACTAACATAAATTTTCTGATAGAGGTAGAAAAAATAATAATAAAATTTATCTGGAAGAAAAAAAATGTCAAGAATATCAAGGGAATTAATGGGGAAAAAAAATAGGAAGGAAGGTGACCTAGTAATATCAGATCTTAAACTATATGATAAAGTAGTAATCATCAAAACTACCTGGTACTGGCTAAGAAATAGAATGATGTTTCAGGGAAATAGATTTGGTGCATAACATATAGTAGACAATGACCACAGTAATCTAGTATTTGATAAACCCCAAATCAAATATATAGAGAACTGAGTCAAATTTATGAGAATAAGAGGGATTTGGTCACCTTCCTTCCTTGTTCATCAATTGGGAAATGGTTGAACAAGTTTGGCACATGAATGTAATGAAATCCTATTGTGCAACAAGAAATGATGAACAGGCAGATTTGGAGAAAAACCTGGAAAGACTTGTACAAAATGAGGCAAAGAGAATTGAGCAAAGCTAGGAAAACATTGCCCACAGGATCAGCAACAATGTATGGGGATCAACTAGGAATGACTGGACCCTTCCGCACCACACTAATTTGAGACAAGGACATGAGACTCATGAAGGAAAATGTTATCCATATCCAGAGAAAGAACTATGTTCTCTGAATACAGATGGAAGCAGCTTGTTCACTTACTTTATTCATTCTCATGGTTTTCCCTCATTTGATGTCTTTCTTCTGTCACAATTGTGACTAATTATGGAAATATGTTTCACATAATAGCACATGAATAAACTATATCGAATGACCTCCCGTCTTCAGGAGAGGGGAGGAGAAGAAGAGAGAAATATTTCCAATTCAAAATCTTGTTAAAATGAAAGCTAAAAATGTTCTTGACCTAATTGAAGAAGAAATAATATACTATCAGAAAAAAGAAAGGATACATTTGGGCACATTAAAAGGCATAAAAGGCAAGGTGAGAGTTTAGGAGAAGTACGATTAAGGGTGATGGTACAACCACGTTGGCAACTATGTGCAGGAACTTTGCCAGCTTCCTCAAAGTTCCCCCCAATCCTCCTCCTTCTGTCCTGTTGGTTCAATTTACTGACAATAAAGAAGTTTCATTCTCACTTGCAGTGCTGTATCAGGCAGTACTCCTCTGATCTTAAAAATAATAATACAAAAAAACCTAAGACTTACATTCACAAAAGCAAAATATTTCAAATAACACAGAAGAAAAAAGCTTGGGATGGGGGAGGAAATGAGCCAAAATTTCACAGACTGGAAAAGATAACATTGCTTGAAAATGCCTGGTGGTGGTGGTGGTGGTGGTGGTGGTGGTGGTGGTGGTTGTGGGTGGGTGGGTGGGGGTGTTTTGGAGGAGGGGAGGTTAAGAAAACAAATCATAGGATTATAGATCACTGATTTAAAGTAAAAAGGGATTTTAGTGTCTATCCAGTTCAATCTACTAATTTAATAGAGGAAGAAAAGAAAGCTAAAAAAAATGTTAAGGGCTTTACCAGGATTACATAGGCAAAGCCTGGGAGGCAGGAATGGAACTCAGGATCTCTGACTCTAAATTCAAATTTTTTTTATTGTACCATACCACTGCTGCTTTTAGCTGATTTATACGTTTCAAAAGCAAAATTTGAAACAGAAACTCATTTTTAGATCCCTATGTATCCTATCAGGAAACTGGAAACAATTCCAAAGACAAACAAGATTTTTTTCAAAGCACATTTTACAGTCTTCACTGAGATTGATTCTTCCATCTAGTTCAAAAGTCCCTCTTTTCAAGAAAATTACACTCCCAAGGGGGTTCAATAGTCACTTCAGAGACTTATTTAATGAACCACAACCAACATCATTTAAAGTCTGTAGGGAGTTCCGAAGGATGCAAAGAACATAAGCCTTCCCAATATGGAGCTTCTTATTTCAGATCAAGACAATAAACATATTGATCGATATAGTCTTAAATATATTATCACCAAAAACTGTAAGCATAGAGATATTAGAGATGAGGATATTTTAAGGAGATGGTAGTAATTTGGACAAATATTATCTGAGCCTCCATTTCTTCAAATCTGTAAAATGAAGCAGCTGGAATAGATTACCTCTAAAGACCTGGTTCTAAAGATCATAATAACCATCACAATAATTCTAATAACCATACAATCTATAACCATAATCATCTAATTATACTATAATTTTCTATCAGCCAAAACATTTCATATAGCTGTATACACATATATACATATATGTATGTGTTCATATAAAATCTCATGTAATTCTCTCTAGAAGCAGGAAAAGAGGATATTCTATCAATTTTTCAAGTGAGAAAACTAAGGAGAGAGTTAAACACTCAGTACCAGCTGTTTAACTGGTACACTAAGTCCAAGACTAGAATTAAGGGCTTCTGAATCCTATTTCAATGTGTTGTGGTTTGTTGTTTTTTTTTTGGGGGGGGGGGGTGCTGGAAGCCAAGGACTCTGCGTGGAATGACACGGTCTCCACAAGGGCCTGATTCCTATGTGTGCAAGGCACCAAGGGAAACCCCCACAGAACTAAGCATTCTGGGATACATTTGGTTAATGATTATCTGCTTAATTCCAGTCCTAGGAGTTCTTAGCATAGCTGTATATACATACCCATCCATCACAATGAGGCTGAGCACGAAACCCTTCACCCCCAAAAGCTCCTTTGTACTTTCTGCCTAAACATGAAAGGTTTCTCTACTAGCCAAGCATTAAACAAACTTAGAGACTGCGAAACTTGGGAAATTGATGGCTTTCCCCAAAAACCCCAAAAGAAATCTCCAGCTACTCCCTTTTGTTTGAAATAATTCCAGACCCAATTACCCTTATCTACTGACCCTTCTCTCCCCTATACGGAGCTTACGTAAATAACGATATGATGAAAAGAATAATAAACATCAATGATAGATGGATACATTGGCAGCAATTAAGTCATGGGAAAAAAGTAAGAGAAGCAGGCCACTGCATGGTTTACTGACCCCAGCACAAAAACAAGCTATTGTAGGAGTGATTAATAAATAGGCTGAGAAGATTAAATGTCCCTGAGAAAATTAAATGTCCCTATTGTAAAATACCTTATGATGATGTTAAAAATTAAAAAGCATTGTATAAGTCTTGGAATAAGTAAATGTGATATTTTTAGAGAAGCTCATGTCCTGCCAGCATGACGTGATGACCATAAGGTACATTTACCTTTAGTTAAAGTTTCACTATGACTATATTGTCTGAATTTACTTTGTACAACCCCTCTTTCTAAGAAGCATTGCACCTGGGGTTCTGAGAAATTCTGGACCCCAAGAAGATTTTGTAATCCTAGCCAAATAATTGTCCTATCGCTAATGAACCCTAACTTTATAAGACTATGAAAATTGCAAGCTTTCTTGAATAAATCGAACAAGCTTTTGCCAATAAATCGAACTTGATGACCACGCCATAGAGTGTGCTGTCTCTTGTTCCACTCGCCGACTCCAATCATCCTTCAAGGACCCTGCTTGGAGGCTGGACCCCGGTAAATGCTGAATTTTAAGGGTATTTTGCCTTAAGGTCTGGTCTGTTGGTAGAGGGTCATAGATCAGAATTTCAAAGGGAGAATCCAACACATTGCAGTCTGCATGTACAGTTACTAAT
>JAJPUD010027399.1:0-15598 GCA_023553655.1 Myrmecobius fasciatus | reverse complement strand
ATGTAGTGGATATCCTGCCATCTAGGGGAGGGGTGGGGAGTTGGGGGGAAAATTTGTAACGGAAAGCTATGTAAGGGTTATTGTTGAAGAATTACCCACACATATGTTATGCAAATAAAATAAAAATTTAAAATAAAAAAAAAAAACACACCTATTCTGATGTTCTTCAAGGTAACTTCTTCTGGGAATGCGTTGTACTCCAGGTATTTTGGGGCACTTTGACTCCAAAACTAGTTCAGAGGCTTAATCTACTGTTTGTTTAAGAGAAAGTGAGAGGAGGTCACAGAGAGTTATGTCTGCTCTCCTCCATCTTGGCTCTGTCCTGAAATGCTGTTAATTATCTTCTTTGTATTTTTTTTTGTACATAGCTTATTTGTGTCCATTTGTTTGTTCTTTGTCTCCCTCATTAAACTATAATCTTCTTGAAAATAGAGAATTTCTTTTGCCTTTTTTGGGTCCCTAGCATTTTGCACCTTGCCTAGAACACAGTAGTCAGTTAGTAATGTTTATTCATTGATTGATTGATCTTATTCTTTTGATCTTTAATCAAAAATCCCTCTCTTGATGGCATCTATAAATAAGTTAAAATTCCTTGGAGAACAAACTAGTCATTCCTCCTCAGAACCATATACTCTTTACTCTTCAGAAAAAGCCTTATTATTTTTTAAAGTACAGTTTTCAGTGTCTTTTCTTCCCTTTGTGACATTTTTCTAGTCCCTGATTCCTTATCTAGATCCATATTATCCTATGTTTACATATATACACTTCCAAGTAATTGCTTATTTTACATTATGTATGTGTGTACTTATATGTATATATGTTTTCTCTTTTAATACACTTTAATCTCTTTAGAAATATCATTGTTGTCATTGTGTCTGTAGCATCTAGAATGATGCCTGGAATATAGTAACCACTTGAGAAATGATTAATTGAAGCTCTTTGTCAATTAAAAAAAAACTTTGCTCCAGATAACTCAGAACATAGAAATATTTCTCTTGTAGTTAGGTTTAAAAATTCAATTTAATTCTAAGTATATAACAAAATAGTGTGTGAATAGTGGGGATGGAAGGACAATGTGACTGAAGAACCAGATTGCCAAAAGTCCATTCCTTAATTGTCTTGTGCAATCAACACAACTGTCAAACTTTTAAAATGCCCATATCCATATTGGGAACCATTGGGTCTTTTTCTGTGGATTTATCTCAAAGCAGTCTAAAAATGATGTGTCACTTGTCATTTGAGAACAAAGTTCACTGGATTTCTTCTTTCTATACAAGTCTCCTGTGTCAGAACATATTAGATAATTTTAGGTAACTAAGGGGACATAGTGAGCCAAGAGTTTTTAAGAATGGAAAATGAAGTTCTCCAGAACTCCAGAATGAAGTTCTGAAACTTCAGAAAAATAAAAGTTACATGCATGTTTTCTAAATATATTGTAGGTAGGAGACATGCAGGTATTGCAAATCTTGAAGACACATCCAAAAACAGAGACACATATTGTATAAACTTACTAAATAGGTGAATCTGAACAAAGATTAAAATATAACTAGGTAGGTCAGAGATATCCTTATATCCAGGCTTGGGGAGGGAGAAGAAGAGTACAGAATCAAAGGTCAGCATTCTGATCTAGACAGGTGGGTAGAAATAGAAGTTGGAGCAGCTAAGTGGCAAAGTGGACTCCTCTTCCTGAGTTCAAATCCACCTTCAGAGGCTCACTGGCTGTGTGATCCGGGGCAAATCATTTAATCCTGTTTGTCTCAGTTTTCTCATCTGTAAAATGAGGTGGAGAAAGAAATGGAGCACCACTCGAGTATCTTTTCTAAGAAAATCTTATACAAGGTCATGAAGAGTCAGACAAGATTGAAAAGTGACTGAGAGACAACAAAGAGATAGAACTATGATTGAAATATGTAGTTTGTAGTCATCATGCTCAGACATGGGCAATACACTGGGAAAACAAAGTCTGGATTGGAGTCAGTGAATATAGATTCAATTCCCATCTCTGCTGCCCATGTGACTCTGGAAAAGTTGTTTCACCTCTCTGGGAATCAGTTTCTTCATCTGAAAAATAAGGAAGTTATGACAGTTGGTTCCTAATTTTAAATGAATTGTCCCGTGATATTAATTCACAGTCTGAAGTATCAGCAGAATTTAGGGATCAAAGATCAAACCAGGGAAAAGTAAATGGAAAAAAGAAGTTTGTACCAAAAGAATGTGAATGGTGTTTTAGTATAAAACTTGCTTAGCATAAGAAAAATAAGGCGGTTGAATTATGGTGGTAGAAAGACAGCAGCTGCTACACAGAGTTCTGCCAGAAACACCAGCCTTTTCTACAATGGATCTGTCTGCAATTAACATTGAAACTCTAGGAGAAGCCATATTTGCCTACTGGAATTGTAAAAGAGCTTGATGACATTGTTGTTGAAGAGGGAGTATATGTGCTTAGAGAGACAGAGAGTCAGGCAGGACCATATCACTACAAGATCATCAGTCCATAGGGAATCTGTAATTATTAGTCTGGGTGACAATGTTCACTGGTCCTGTAGGTCCTTAGGGAAAGCTTGTGGAAGTCTGAAAAGTTGCCTTAAATTACATACCCAGAGAACATCAAAAGAATATGATGGTAAAGAATCTCTGGCACAAGGCTAATAGTGGCTACATTCACTATATCAGCAGTTCTCAAACTTCTTTTTTTTTCAAGACCACTTGTATTCTTAAAATTTATTGAGGCGCACTCCTCTAAGATTTTACTTGTGTGATTTTAATTTTAATATTTATTATATTAGAAATTAAAATTTAATAGTGTTATTATAAAATATTTTTATCTTGTGGAGTCTGTGAGTCTCAGGGATTCCTTAGAGCATCCCTGTACCACACATTGAGACCCATTGTTCTATATTACTTAGCTAGTCTTTGCTATGGTGTCTGAGTATCAAGGTTCAGAAGACTTTGATGTAGGAACATATTAACAAAAAACATACAACCAGGAAGATGATCCATAAGAGTGCCATATCAGTCTGCCTTCCCTTCTGATTTTAAATAGCTTTCTTTGCTGTGGATAAGTAAAGATTAAAAGGTAGAGCTTTCCCCAAGTCGGAGACAGGGTTACTCAAATATTAGGAGGTAGTCTTTCCCATTCTTTTCATTGTCACCATAGTACTGGGTACTTCCTCCTCTATTGGTTGAGTGAGATTCACTCAGGTCCTGGGATCAAATTGTCCTACTTGAAAATAGAACTAGATTCAAATAGATAATGATTATGTTAATAATGATGACACTATTACTACTACCGCTAATAACTGCCATGTATATAGCACTTTAAGGTTTGCAAAGACTATTCAAATATTATTTCATTTAATCCCTGCAACAACCCAGACAGGTAAGCACTATTAGTACTCCCATTTTACAGATAGAGAAACTGAGACAAGTAACTTAAGTTATTTAAACAGGGTAACATAGCTAGAAAATGTCTGAGGCTGGATTTGAACTCAAATTTTCCTGATTCCACTTTCAATGTTTTATATATTAAATCACCTAGCTACCTTAATCACCATGATTATTGGTATCTTAACCTGTTTTTTTATCTTTCGAAGTTGCCCTAAACCATTTTTCCTGTCTGAGTCTTGACATTTACCTGACCCTTGACCTATGATTAAATACTTTAATTCCTTCCTGCTCTCCCATCTGTGCTGGCCTTTGATAACTGTGTACAGTATAGCATAATGGGGGGGGGGCGGGGATGGATTGGCTCTACACTAATGTAATGTACATTTTTATAGTGCCTTCTAAGGTTTGCAAAGAGCATACTCATATTTTCTCATTTAAGCCTCACAATAGCCATATGAGGCAAATATACTGCAACTGTTATTATTACCTCTCTATTTAGATCAAGACAATAAAGCTTGGAGTAATTAAATGTTTTATTGATGAACACATAGTCAATAGATATTAGAGAAATGTTCTAAAACCAAATCTTTTTTGTCTCTCCGTCTACTGCATTTTCTATTAAGCCAAACTACCTCTCTGGGTTCAAATTCTAATTCTTGACACTTGCTGCATTATCAGAGACAGAGACATAAACCCATTGAGGCCCAGTTTTCTCATCTGTAAGATGAATAGCATAATATTTGGAATACTTATCTCATGAGATTCTTATGAAATTGCAATAAAATTATGTATTTAAAGACTTTTGTAAAATAAACATTCCTAAATTAACATTTCTATATAATAATAATGTAACTCAAGTAAAAATGATAAAAATAAAAGTCTAATATCTACAAAATCTGTTAAATACTTGGGAATCAACCTTCAATATTAGAATGGGGCTAATGACATAATGCTTCTTAAAGAAATAATGAATAAGTAAGCTAGAGGAATATTCAGTGCTCATGTTTGGACCATGTCAATATAATAAAAATGACAATAATACCAAGGTTAATTTTTAGATTTAATTCAATAACAACCAATCTACTGAACAGGTACTTTGTGGAATTAGTAAACATAATAAAAAATTCATTAGGAAGAACAAAAATTCTAGACTATCAAGAGAAAAAAGGAAGTAGAAAAGGTAGGAATGAAAGGAAAATAACATTTTCATACTTTAAAGTACATTACAAATAGCAATCATGTCTATCTTATATGGTTAAAAATAGAAAAGTACATTAATGGCATAATATAAAGGAGAATGAATCAGAAATACTTAAATTCAATAAGATAGCGCTTAATAAACCTGAAAACATGTTAGCTAAGGAAAAATTCCCAATGTGATAAGTAATTCTGAGGAAAATGTAAGGCAATCTGGCTAAAATTGGCTTAAGTCAACATCTTATACTATATTTCAAAACCAATTCAAAAGGGATATATAACTTAAATACTAAAAATCTCACTATAAATAAGCATATCATATACCACCATACTGTGAATTTTTAACCAGGGATAGACATAATTATAAAAGATTAAAAATGCAATTTTATTTTCATATAAAGGAAAAATATTTTTATATAAAAATACACACATGTAGCATAAGAAAATAGGCTGGGAAATCTTTTGATTCACTAATTTTATTTTTCAGTGAATTTTTATCTTTTTCCAATTCACTATTATTATTTTCTAGTGAGTTGGTGATTTTTTCCAATTCACCAATTTTGTTTTTCAGTGAATTGTTGTCTTTTACCAATTCACTATTTTTATTTTCCAGTGAGTTGGTGACTTTTTCCAATTCACTAATTTTGTTTTTCAGTGAATTGTTGTCTTTTTCCGATTCACCAGACTTATTTTCCAATTTTTCACATCTCTGTTGCAGGGCGATGTTTCCTTCTTGCACTGCTCTCAGTTTATTTCCCCAATCTTCTTCTAGCTCTCTTTTGAGATTCTTTATGCAATCTTCCAGGTAAGCCTTCTGAAAGGGAGACCAGCTTAAGTCCACCTTTGTGGCTTTATCTGGGATTGTTTTCAGAATCTCAGGATCTGGGGACTGCTCTAGTTTCTCTCCATAAAAGCTGTCTATGGTGAGAGCTCTCTTCTTCTTGCTCATTATGTTTAGCTGAGGTATCAGTTAACAGGAGGGAATTCTGCAGCCCCAGCAGCAGCAGCGGCAGCAGTGGCAGCAGCAGCAGGCAGGATTTCAATTTGCCCTGGGGCAGTTTGCCGAGTTGACTTCTGGTCTGGGGCTGATGTGGCTAGATCCGCACTAGGACCACCCTTTCAGCTACTCTCAATCCACCCTTTATCAAAGGTAGACCTACCAAAGCACCTGCCCGCAAGCAGAGCAAAGTGGCCCAAGGGTCTCCCAGGGACTTCCTGGCAGCCTGAAATCCTCTGCTCCGTCCCAGCCCCGGACTTGCACCCCAGCTGCGCCCTGGCGTCTGAGCGCCGGGAGCTGCTCGATCCCCTGCCCGTCTAAAACTGACCTCAGAAGTTCTTTCAAAGTAGATATTTGATAGAAGTGCGTTGTAGTCCAAGTGTTTGGTGATGCCCTCACTCCAGAACGAGTTCAGAGGCTCAGTTTGTCTGTGTTTGAGGGAAGGTCTCAAGAGCTTACAGAGAATGCTGTCTGTAGTTCGCCATCTTGGCTCCGCCTCTGTGGGAAATCTTTTGAAACAAGTATCTCTCATAAGGGTTCGATCTTCAAGATATGTAGAAACTGTAAATGAGAGAACACATTATACAAAGCCATTTGGCAATAAAAGAGTGATCAAAGGTTATGAACATATAATTCTCAGAAGGATTGTAAAGTATTTACAATTACATGAAAGTGCTCTAAATCATTAATAATGAGGGAAATACAAATCAAAATAATCCAAAAATTTTACCCCATATCCAGAAAATTAGTAAAGATATTGAGAATAATCAGATTTGCAAGGGTTATAGAAAAGAAAACACACTTGATTAGTGTAACTTATGAAAATCAGTTTAGAATTAGTCAAATAAAGTTATTAAATGTCTATACCCTTTGGCCCAGAGGCTTTATTGCTAGGCATAAATCCTATGGAAACCACTGACAAAAAACAAAACAAAACAAAACAAAATATTTATGCAGAAATATTTATCATAGTACTCTGTGCTAAGAATTAGAAACAAACTAGACACCAATTGATTGGGGAATGGCTAAAAAAGCTATGTCTTGTTAATATCATGGAATATTACTGTTATAACAAAGGGCAGATGTGATAAACATAGAGGATCATGGAAATATTTACAATGAACTGATGCAAAGTAAAATGTTTTAAATAAAACATTATAAATGTGACTATAAGAAGGCAAATGAAAAGAACCACTGCAAAAATATCAAAACTGGATATTTCAGAATCTAAAGAACAAGACTAACACCAAAGACCATATATGAGAAAGCACCTCACTGGGGATGGACTACAGAATAGTATTCTGCATATAATATAATCCTGTTTTGATGGGTTCATTAATTTTGAATATATTTTTCTCTTCCTCTCTTTAAAAAGAAAATTATTTATTATATATAATAGTCCTTTTGCAGTAGGAGGAATCAGAGAGAAATCTTGGTGATATAAAAAAGTCAATAGTATATTTGCATATATTTTGTTTGAAAAACTCTTTGTAAACACAGAAATGTCAGCTATTAAGATTTGAAGCTCTGGTTTCAAAACTTGCCTTTGCAATTTAGTAAACATGTGACAATAGCCAACCTTTGTGAATCTCAGTTTCCTTATCTTTAAACTGAGAATAAATCATCTTAATTATCCATTACTTGCCTACTTCATGGAATTACTGTAAAGTTCAAATCCATAGAACCATCTGTAAGGCAAAGGACTTTAATTTTTGCTCTAGTTTTCCAGTTTCTCTATGCCTCCTCTCCCTCCGCCCCAATAACTAACTCAGTTTCTTGTATATGGGACATACTTAATCAACGTTTGTTGAACTGAATGAATATGTAGGAAATTACTCTTAAACTGAATAAGTCTATAAATTCAAATGATCAGTTATTATGTTACCTCATTAATTAATCTAATAGAACTCTTGTAATATTATCTAGCTGTCTCAGTACCAACATCCACCTGGTGACTCTTTCTTCATCTCTGCTTAGTCATTGACACTTTGAGCCTCTCTAAGAAGGGGAGGAGACAAAAATACAGAGTGGAAAATTAAAGCCCTTCCTGGCTCCCCATGAAACCACTTGAGCAATCAGCAGGAGGCAGTGAAGATCACTGCAGAAAACTCAGCCTCAGCCCCAATCCACCTCTGTTATTAATTCCATTGCTTTACATCTTAGGGGTTTTCAGTAGCTGTGTGATAAGATGCCTTTTCCCCGGCATTTTCCATGCATTTTCTTTCTCAGTTTTAAAATAGCAATATTTCCCCAAGGACAATGGCACTAATAAAGACATTAACAACAAATTCCCCACACCAAGATGCAAGTGAAGAACTCTAATCCTCTTAAATTCTTTTGCTTCTATGTTTCAGGGAGATTTTATTGGCTATTTGATGATATGATAAGGACTATGTCTGATTACCAGGATTTCAGGAATGTTTAGACATCCTGGGGTGAGTTAGTCCAGAAACATTAGTTAGGATTTGAGTTCTCCAGTCAACTGGCTTCTCTACAAAATGGGACTAATAACATTCACTATGTTAGGTACCTTAAGAGAACAAATGCTGTGTTTATTGAGCATTAACACATATTCAACCTTATGGGATAAAAGGGATATAAATGTGGATATCATTATACTATTCACACAGCACAGGGGCTTAGGAGTTGTATTAACTACTGTCATAAACACATGGAACACAAAAGCTCCCAGGCAATGTTGCTCATTGCCTTGTGCTATTGTTTCATTTTCCAGGGTGAAAGGACCTCTTTGGGAATTTCTTCATTAGTTCATTAGTAAGCCTTGCTTACTGTATGACCTTGGAGAGCCCATTTTCTTATCTGAAAAAAGGGGATAATAATCTCTGCCCTACTTAGATCATAGGATTCTTGTGAAGATCAAATGAGGTAATATGTAGATGGGGTCTTTTATACTTATAAGGTATGAATTTAAAATGCCAAATTTAAATTTAGACATTTTGAATTTGAATTTTCACTGAAGTGTTGTTATAATCTGTAAAACAAGGTTTGTAATCTGTAAAATAACAGGTTTGTTATGAACGTTGAATGAGAGAGTGATAGACAGAAGGGACTTTACACAAATATACAAATATTAAATATAAAAATGTAAATTGCCTTTGCAATCATGGTCATCATCATCACCATCCTCATCAAATAGAAAAGATGTTTGTTACTTCTCAATTTTCATTTCTAAGACCCTCCTCTCCCTCTGTTTCTATCTTTATATCTCTCTATTTTCCCTCATTTCCTTCCCTCTTTCCCCTGAATATACAATACTATATTTTCATGTAATAACTTCAGTATGTGCCCTCCCATGCACACACATAGTGATCTCTGTTCTGTGAAACAAAGGAATTATAACATACCTCTCTTGTGTAGACTGATTGGTGACAATATCTATCTTTGTTTTCATGTCCAATCTCTTAAGCTAGGAATGATAGTATAATATTCATCTTTATATTCTTTGCTGGGAATAAGGTAAATATAAATATTTGTTCATTCCTCTAAGAAATCTTGCCTTCTTGAATACCATTTTAGCCTTAAATATAAGAAGTTATCCATAGGGTACAACTCGAGCCCTTCTTCTATCCAAGGGCATCTTCTCATATGTTCTTGCTAACATTGGGGAAACAATAAATAAATAAACAAGTACAGCTATGAAAGAACATTTGAATTAAGGGATGAATGAATGAAAGTGTGAGTAATAAATTAATGAATACATGAACAAATAACAGATAAATGAATGGATGAACAAATTGATTCTTTAAGATAACCTCATTATCCTCTCTCTTCTAACTGGGAATGGTGATAATGAAAATTCATTGGTTTAATCATTATTTGTAAAGCTTACCCTAATCAGGTTTTCAGAATTAGCCTGCAAAAATGTATTGAAGGACATTGGGAAGTTATACTTAGGCTGCCATTCACATCTTGATCAATATAGACAATTTAGTGCACTTGCCCATTACTGCAAGTTTACTGGAGAATTCATACATCTTCCTCTGATGTAGAGAAGTCATATTTTTCCAATTAATTAGAACTCCACTATCTTCAATGCCCTGGCATCAGAAAGCACTGATCTGATTTGAGCTAACTCATACCAAAATTTGAGTGACTGATTACAATTTTTCTTGTTGCCTTTCCCAAGGGTAACTGCATCTTTAAAAAAAACAATATTCAAAAAGATCGTTTAATAACAATTTTGCTATTAACCTGATATATAACTTTGACTTTGAGAAAGACATTTCTCTTCTAGGGGGCTCAATTCTTCATCTGTAAACTAAGGGACAAAATTAGATAAAAAGTAATGAGGCTTCCAACTCTAATTCCTGGTAGCCTATGAATCATTATTAACACTTATTGTGTGATCCTGAGTCATTTTATTCTCTTTGAACCTGTTTCTTCAATTTCAAGATAATATTACTTACAATACCTCTTTTACAGGATTGTTATAATAAAAACTCTTCTAAAATCTTATGGTGTTTAAAGAAATACAAGTTATGATCTTTCAGTAATATCTCATGATGGATTTGGGGCAAGTCAAAAAGAAAGATATTTTAGAGAGAAACAGCCATGTCAAGTTTTATCTCAGTCACTCCCTGTGGAGAATTGAAAGAGTCCCAGATCTGATGTCAAATAATTAGGATGGTACATTGGGAAGAACACTGAATTGGGAGTCAGAGGACCTGGGTTCCAATACTGTCTCTCTGATGCTTACTACATGTATGAGCTTGAAAAAAAATCCCTTCACTTCCATGAGCCTTAGTTTCCTAATCAAACTAGATTACTTTTGAGATCCTATCCAGCTATATATCTATAATTCTGGAACCTCCTCTACATGGCTCTACATGGCTGTGAGCTCCATCATCCCTGTTTAAAAAATGAGCAAGTTGGAATAGGTGAAGTCTTTGAGCTTAGAAACTTAAGACCTGTGGTTCTGAGTTCCTGTGAAAGCCAGTCAGGAAGATTCTATAAGAAATATTTTGAAAGTCCATCTGACTAAGGAGAAAACTAAATAAATTGAAGAAATGAAGGAGGCAGTGTATTTGGGGAGAAACACACACACACACACACACACATAAATAGAGAGAAAGACACAGAGAGACACGCTGCCATCAGATTCTTCCACATTCCTGAATCCTTTCTTTCATTCCACATGAAGAAAGAAAGAAAGTTTTTTTTTATTTCCTGTAGACCTGGTTTTTAAGGGGGTGAGGGATAGGGAGTGGGGTAGTAATTGCAAGTCACTGTGTGAAAGGCAGTCACCAGGGCACAGAAGCTGTCTAATATTTCAGCTTCCTACTCTGGGATTCGATTGTTTTCTCTGGCCTTTTGTGCTCTTAGTTTATGAAAAATCAATAGTTTAATATAGAAAAAAATCCCCTGGCTATCTATTTAGGGCTGCATTATCTCTAATACAAAGCTCTGGTTCTCTCTGTCAGCATGGTTAGGATCCCAAACACATATCTGGTTTGTGTGGAGGTTGATTCAGCCTCCATGAGGCCACTCTCAAGATAAGAGGACGATTATAATCTGATTTTAACATTAAGAGATTATGGGACCATGACAAAAGCATTTTATTTTTTCTAAGTCTCAATTTCTTCATTTGTAAAATATGGATAGCAATCCCTATATTACCTACCCAATAGATATTGTGATTATTGTGCTTTATATATTTTAAACTTTTTATGTTTTATATATTACTACAAGGACAATAATATTTAAAATGCTTGCATTTATAGGATTTTAATCTCCTATTTACAGAACTTTCCTATCTCATTTTAATCTCTCAAAAATCCTGAGAGATAATTCAGGCACTAATATACCTATTTAACAGATGAAGAAATTCAGATTTACATACAGATAGTATACACACTTAGACATACAGATATATATATGTACATATATACAAACATACATATATATATATAGACAGACTAAGTTCATAAACTCCTTGATTTAGAGCTAGACAGCATCCTGAAAGGATATGTGGTCCAAACTTCCTATTTTATAGATGAAGAAACTGAGGTTAGAGTAGATAAGTGACAAAGCCAACATCACAGATATTTAAAGTAGCAGAGACAAGATAATGAACTCAATTCTTCTGACTGCAAATCTAGCACATACTTTCCATTGTACTATGACTTTCCTCATCCAGTAAAGCATTAAAATTTTAATGTAGTATGTTAAACTTGTCTCATTCACTCAAGTCAAAGAGGAGCAATAAATCTATGGTATCTACTATTTTGGTACTTCTGAACCCTTCCAAGATATCTTGGGGTTTACTGGCTAGATTTTTTCTTAAGGATCAGGCCTTAAACTAAAACCAATCTGATTCTAATTGTCCACCAATAGGTCCTAGGCCAAGCCCCTTTTGATCATTGTTTGAGTTCTCATTGACTCAGAGTGAATATAAATAGTAATAATTTCTGCTTTGGCCAGAAATCATGAAGGTCTTCCCCTCCCAGAATCATTCATTCCTTTATTTATTTACTTAGATTTTTTGGACTGAGTGAAAAAGGAGATTCTTTGCCTCAATTGGTACCTAGCTTTAATCACTGAATGAGTGTGGTTTCAGTCAAACTGAGACTTGTTTGAAGACGTTAGCTAAAAAAGGTCAAGGTCTCTCACTGTATCCAAGGCTGTGTCCAGTCATCTTATTCTATATATGACCACTGGACCCAGATGATTCTGGAGGGGAAAGTGAGGCAGGTGATCTTTCACAACCACAGGGAGATAACATCCCTGATCTCATGGTTCTCTTGGAGAAAGAAAGACAATCAGTCACAACGATAACAATCTCTATTTATTGAAATGTTAGTCATTCTGCAAGGCCTATATCTAATACCTCCTCCATGAAGTCTTCACTGATCCTTCCCTTAGAAAAAATTAGCCCAAGGACAAAGGATATTAGAATTGTGAGGGTCCTTACAAATCAAAAGCATCTAGTCCAACTCCCTCATTGTATAGGGGAAATTGAGGCTGCCAAGAAAAGACCACTTCCCTAAGATCACAAAACCAGTGAATATCTCAGCTGGGATTGGAATCCAGTTTCTTTGTCTTCAAAGGCAGGTCTCCTTCTCCTGTGACACCCAAGTGCCCTCAATGCTCTTTCCTCAGAAGTACCATAATCTCTCCAGAGGATAATGACTTTTAGAGGAGTTAGGGATATGAATGTCAATCATTGGACAAGTAACCTAGGTTCCTCTTTTATAAATGAGAGGATTAAACTAGAGAGTTTCTAAAAGCCTCACCAATTCTAAATTCTATTAAATTTGGCCTTAGAAATTATATAGTCCAACCTCCTCATGCTGGAGATGTGGCAACTACGACTAATAGAACAGAAGGGCTCTATCAGAGGAAGATACATTGGAAGATAACAAAGCAAGAGTTTGAAGCTGGTTCTCCTGTTTTAAAATCTGTTGTTCTTTCCACAATCTCTCCCTTTCCCTTTTTTTGTCCCTGAATAGTCCATTCTACTTTTTGCAACCGTTATCTATGTACTACTTGTATCCTATTCATGTGGTCTTGAAGGATAATGATTGCACCCTATTCATTTTTGACTCCCCCATAGCTTTAGCAAGAGCCTGAACACATGCTTACTGCATAATAAATATCAATTTTATATAATGAATTAAAATTATTTTTGAAAGAGTCATCAGGGTTTGTTTGCCTGTTTTTTTTTTCCTCTCCCAGGTTCCTGAGCCCTAGAAGTTGAAATAAGACAAAGGAAAAAGTCACCTACAGCTCTCAAGGAAGATTTTGTTAATGAGAAAGAAATGTCACCTGTGAGCTGAAGGTGTAAGAACACAGTTGGCTCTCTCCAGATTGTAAAGGCTGGAGACTGGCTCCTAATGAGCAGGAGTGAAAAATGAGCTGAGTTTTTCAAAGATGTATTTTAATCCCACCCAACCCTTTAGAGTCCCCTGCCTGCTCTCACCTACTGTTCAGATTCTCTCCCTGAAAACTAGAAATTATTTTCCCATTATTTTGTCACTAGATATCAACAAGATCAATACTAACCCTCAGCAAGATCCCTAACACACTGAAGATGTTTCCTAAGTTACAAGTCACTTATTACTATGTCTTCTTTTTCCATCAATGTGGGATGGCCTTCTTTTTGGGTGGTCAGTGTCTTCCTGCTTTCTCCTTCTCAAAATGACTAAATTAGATGAATTATCTCCTCTCTGCAGCTTGTTACTTCAAATGTAAAATAAAAGGGTTTGATTAAATGGCTCCTATAGTTTCTTCCAGCTTAAAAATTCTAATATTCTATTTTCTGCTTTTATGTTCTTGGGTCTCTTTAACATTCTTCTAGCCTTTTATCCTATATTTTTCAGTTCCTTTTCCAGTTCCTATATTCTATTTTCTATGTTCTAAGTATTTTATGGGTCTCTTCCCAGTCTAACATCAACCTGCTCTTCAGGTCTGACACTTATCCCTCCCAAAAGATGTAAGAAATTGGGAACTACTTAAGACAGGGCATAGTTTTGAATAGGGTGTAGTGGAGGAAAGGCATTTGATTATGGGGCTGAAATTTTAAATCAATTCCATTCCAGCTTTGAGATTCATAGTTTTCACTCTCCATTCTCTTCTCACTATCATCATCTTCTAGTCTCTGAATCTCTGTGCCCCCAACTCCTTCTCAAATACATATATTTGAGATATCTAGAAACCTGTAACCATGGGACTGACTGAGGGTGTTCAGTCACACCATCTTAAACTTGAGGTACAATTGGCTCTAAAGTTTTTGTTAGAGAGGGTTATATTTAGCAGACTGTTTCCCCATTTTCCTTATATAGGTGTCATAAATGTAAGGGTAGCTATTACTAAATTTGTCCAAGGGTATCTTGAGCCCAAACAGGATTGATTTCATTTCTAAGTTGTTTCTTGGGAGAGAAGTGATCAGCTGTTTGGATTACCAGCCATTTCCACCTAATTTTCACTTTCTTCCCTGAAAAGTGCATCGGAAAGAGCATTAAACTTAGAAGAATTTTGTTGAAGTCCTGGTTCTGTCACTTACTATCTCTGGGGAGGTCACTTAAATTTTCTTAACCTCTGTTTCCTCATCTATAAAATGTGAATAATAATATTCAATCTTCTTATCAGAGATGAGTGAGAAAAGCACCAAACACATATAAACATACAATCTTAAAACTGGGTGAAAAACACCTCATAGGGGGGCGGAGCCAAGATGGTGAACTGCAGACAGTTTTCTCTGTGAACTCCCTCCGACATTCCCCCAACCCAGACAAAGTAAGCCTTAAAACTGGTTTCCGAGTGAGGTCCTCGCCAAGCATTTGGACTACAGCGCACTTCTATAAAAGATCTACCTTGAAAGAACTCCGGAGAAGGTTAGCCTCAGGGGAAATCGGCCACTGGTCGCGATCAGACTCCAGCCGGGGCGGAAGTCAGGGCTGCGATAGAGGGGCGGAATTTGGGCACCCAGGAAGCCCCTGGGAGACGCCTGGGCCACTTTGCTCTGCTTGCGGGCAGGTGCTTTGGCAGATCTGCCTTTGGAAGGGGGTGGATGAGAACAGCTGAAAACGTGGTCCTGGTGCGAATCTAGCCCGACCAGCCTCAGACCGGAAGTCAACTCGGCAAACTGCCCCAGGGCAAATATAAATTGTTGCAGTTTTCTCGGCTTTTGACCAATATCCCAACTTTAAATCATGAGCAAGAAGCAGAAGAGAGCTCTCACCATAGAAAGCTTTTACGGAGAAAAAATAGAACAGTCCCCAGATCCTGACATTATGAAAACAATCCCAGATGAAGCCACAAAGGCAGACTTAAGTTGGTCTCCCTTTCAGAAGGCTTACCTGGATGATTGCATTAAGAATCTCAAAAGAGAGCTAGAAGAAGAATGGGGAAATAAATTGAGATCAGGGCAACAGAAATATCAAAAACTGGAAAATAGGACTGGTGAATTGGAAAAAGAAAACAGTTCACTGAAAAACAAAATTGGTGAATTGGAAAAAATCACCAATTCACTGGAAAATAAAAATGGTGAACTGAAAA